>PVIR01010070.1:0-51135 GCA_004026965.1 Petromus typicus
CGGTAACCACATAACAATACTGGGTGTGGAGACCCACACCCAGCAGCAACCAGTACCACATACCACAGTGCCGGGCGTGGTGGCTCACGCCTGTCATCCCAGCACTCGGGAGGCAGAGGCAGGAGGATTGTGATGTGAGTTTGAGGCTGAGCTCAGGGCCAGCCTGAAACACAAAGCGAGACCCTGTCTCCAAAAACCTAAAAAAAAAAAAAAAAAACAAGCAGGAGCCACACACAGTTAAAATGGTTAGTTTATGCTGTATGAATTTCTCTTCCCTGTGACAGGCCAGGAGGGTGGCAGGATGGGCACTGGTGCCAGCTCCCAGGTGCTCTCAAGGCAGCTCCAGGATGGAGGTGGTGTTGCTGAAATGAAACGTGGGCAGTTATCAGCTCTAAGGGAAATCGGCAGCCAGCACACAGCGTCAGCCTACGGCTGCGACACTGACAAGCCAGTGACGCCAGACTGTGCAAGGCAGCACTTCAGGCTTCTGACAGTGACCAGGTATTCAAGCATGTCCCGCTCAGCCACTCTGGCGCGATCAGACAGAGCTGCCTTCAAGGTTGCCCGCCCGTCTCCGAGGAGACTGTGAGACACAGACTTGCCTGGAGCAGTGCGTCACAGCTCGAGTGGAGGACAGTGGCCTTAGTGACCCGTTCCTCACTGCCCACTCAGGCTCGGCTGTGACGTCAGCCGCCCTAAGCAGGATTACAAGGAGGCGCATGTCCTGGGCACTGTTTGTGTTTGGTCTTTGGTCGCAGTTTGTGTTGATCTGGGAGGAACTTGGGGATGAGGTAATTAGGGAAGGGATTTTCAGGAGAGAGCTTTCTAAGGTGGTCATAAACCCGATGGCTGCTTACCTGAGCCTTCCCCCTTGCACCGTGGCAGCCCCTACGGCCTCCACTATAGTGCTTAACTCTGCTGGGAAGGGTAAACAGGTGATCAGCATGTCAGTGACATGCTTAAGACCCATCGACAAAGAAGCGGGTGCGGCTGGCAGTGTCGTGCCTTGGGAGGTCCCAGGTGGGGGGCCTCAGCTTTCCAAGTTAAGGTCAAGTGGCTGCTATTTTTTTTTTCTAAAGAAAAAGACAGAAAAAAGGCTTTCAAACACAGGACACAAATCAGATAAGATGAAGTCATTCATGTTTCATCTCGCTGACGCCAGTGGACTCGGAGGCCAGGGTTTCAAGGCTGTCCTGGGCTCAGCACTTCTGGAGGGCGCCTTGCACGTACGCTTTTTCAGACCTAGGGATGGAGACAGGCAGTCAGCTGGGAGATTTCTGACTCTAATAAAAACATGAACTCTCAGTTAAGTCCCCACATTTTCCTGGCCACACTAGGGCAGGTGCATCTGAGCTCCCCAGCCGATACCTACCTGGTGCAGTGTAGCTTACAGTGTTTTTGTTATTTACCCCACTCCCTTCTGCGGAGGCTTCTCTGGACTTAGGAAGTGACATGGGAGCAGTTGGGTGCAATGGAAGTGGGTTTGAGAGGTAAACAGAAAGTACAGGGTGTTTGCCGCCGAGCCTGGCCGCTGTTTGCAGCCCCACCCCCACTGGTGCCCTACTCGCCATCAGCTGGATGAGAGGCACTATCTCTCCATGCCATGGGCTTCTGGTGAAGCTTCTCAAGGCCTTATGGCTGCCTGCAAGGCATCTTCCAAGAAGAGCATGGAGCCATGTCTGAGTGAATGACTGAGCAGGCCAACAAGTGAATGCTGGAGGGTCAGCGGGCAGCAGGAAGCAGCTCCCAAGGCCACACGCTTGGATGGCCCTCTCCTGCCCTGCATCGGTCCTGGCCAGACCACTGAACTTTCAGTGCCTTAATTGGCAAGAAGAGCAGTGCACTCCTTGGGTGTCTGAGGGTCCTCAAGTCTTTCTGCATGGGAAGTGGGCTCAGGCCATTGTCCCAGAGGAGGAGCCACACTGGGTGACTTGGAGGAGACAGCAGGAAGGATAGGGGCCAGGCTCCATTCACTAGTGGATCTGTCCATTCCCACCCTTCCCTGAGGTCTGGGGCACAAATGTCCAGTCCAGCTCTTATATTCTGCTCATATAGACCACATCAGTGTGTTTACTGCTAGTGCCAAGAGGGAGATGCAACCTGAGGCCAAAGGAAGCCTCACTCTGGAGACAGAGTCTGGAGATCAGCGTGCAGATAGGAGACCAGCAAGTGCAAAGGCCCTGGGACAGCACAGGGGAACCAGAGTGGCTGACTGTACAGCCATACAGGAGACAGAGGGTGATGAAGAGAAAGCCAGGGAGGCTAGAGATGGAGTCTCCAGGAACTCCAAGGGCTCTTGTGGAACTTGAGTCCAGCTGAGTCCCAGAAGCCTTTGGTTGTTGACATGAACTGAGAGCATGTGTGCTCCTCACACTGCAGGACAAGGTGCAGAAGCCATGAGCAGACACAAGAAGCCTGACAAGTGGGCATCCGACAGACCCTACTCAAGTGAAGCTGTTCAGAGAAGCTCAGTTGGCGCCCATTGGCCCAGAGGTCTGAGCTCTGTCTCGGCTACAGGCAGGTCACAGGTGTCAGCAGAGATGAGACAGGCCTTTGGGCAGCAGGGCCCAGGTTCAAGGGTGAGGACCCCTGCAGAAGTAAATTCAGGCCTTGCCAGCCCCTGAATGTGGGTTACAGCAGGATGAGGTCACCAAGAGGGACCTGGGCACTGCCCCTGTGCAGACATGGCACCCAGGTCACCTTGTCCCACCCCACACTGGCAGGCGTGGAGCAGTTCCCCTGCCCCTGCTGGCACGATGAGCAACCTGCAGACTGTCAGCACCAGGCTGCTCACTTGTGTCCCCACATCCTCTCTCCAGGGTGGACTCACCTCTCCACCAGACCCAGAGAGCCTTTCTGAGCTTAAGACACTGAGAAGGAGATCAGTACGATTATAGAGTTCAGGACATCGATTGCTTTTTCTGGGAGAAGCGCCCACAGTAATGAATTCTAAGCAGGTCTAGTTTTGAAAGGGTGCATTGAACTGCATCACTAAGGCGACCATGTTTCTCAAACCCTGGACCAAAGACACCATTCGGCTCCCGAGGCTGACAGAGGACCCAGGTACAGCCTGGCTGTCTTGCTTGCCTCATTGTACTCCCCCAACACACCAGGCAGGATATGAAGAGCTCCAGGCCTGTTATCTCAGAGCGTGTCCACACTCCTAATGGGCTGACTTTGGGAAGCGCACGCGTGGGAGGTGGCACACTGGGAACAGAAGCCAACTTGCGCTAAGCTTTCCACTTTCTGCCATCATCTGCCACTTTATAGTCACCACAGTGAATGCTCCTGGGCCACCTGAAAGTTACCCGGCCCCAAGCCAAGTATCTGCTGGGAGCCATCTCACCAAGACTCTGTGGTCTCTGGAGCAGGCAGGTCTCACAGAGGCAAAGCCAGCAGCACTGAGGCACCCACTCTGCAAGGGGGAAGTGTCCTCACCCAGCCCGACTATGCCAGTCCACTCTTTATCATGACCCGACTGCACCGGAAGGGCTGACCTTTGGAGGAAGGGTCCAAGGCAGGATACCTTGACCAGCTTTCCCAAAGCTGAGTATGGAGTGAAAGGCTCCTGAGGGCTGCGCCTGGCCACTCTACACCTCCCCTTCTGGGTCCCGGGCTCACCTACCTCTCCAGCCCAGGATGCTGAGTGGGGCTGTTTGGCCTCGGGAGACCTTCACCTTTTCTGTGCCTCTGGCTGGTTGTCTCTAGTGAAGAAGCCCCTGCCTGGCACAGCACACGCCCAGCTGCGGGAGATGCGCACCCCTAAGGCCCCGAGCAGGGGCCCTCCATGCGCAGTCTGGGCCTGCGTCTGTACCCACGAAGGTGTGACCTGCACGGCAGGTGTGCAGGTTCCTGTGGAACCTCCTGTCCCGCCCTAGTGGCCCAAGGCTGCCTCAGGTGAGCAGAGCCGTGTTTTTCATCACACACGAAGGCACAGCAAGTTCCCTAGCTGGTGGAAAAGTCGAGAACGAGGCATAAAATCTCCATTGCTTGGTTTTTAAGATTCACTGAACCTTCCTACTCGCAGCACAAACAGCTTACTTTCAAATTAGTCAGCCGGGGAGTGAGTCACTGCCTGCCGGCCCCGTGCGGAGAATACTGATGCGCCCGCCCCGCAGCGCGGCCTGTGCTCCGGAGGCTGCGCGGCGGCAATTACACCCCCTCCAGGGCCCAGGCCCGCGCCGCGCCGGCACCCGCAGGCCCCGCGTCACCAGCCGCCGTCCATCGCCCGCGGCCGCCCCGCCCCGCCCCCGCTAGGCTAAGCGCCGCATAAGTCCCGGACACAGCCAGAAAGGGAGCAACCGGGGTGGATTCGCTTTCCCTGGGGGCAGGGCGGGAGAGCTGAGCTTGCTGCAGGCCGCTGGATGGCAGCTGAGGGGCAGGGTGCGTGGTGGAGGGGCTGGAAGATCAGGTCCCATCACAGTAAGGCTGAGCCCTCGCCTGGGACAACAGCACTGGGACACCCGAGCACTCACAGGGGCCAGTGAGCCGAGGGAAGTCCTTGGTCTCGCTGGTCAGAAAATCTGCCCACTGTCTGGGCTGAGAAGAGGGGCGAGGGCTCTCTCACTCCCCACTCACGCCATTCCCAGCATAGTGGGCCATGGCAGACGCTCTGAGTGAGGCCCGCCTCCTGTCCTCGTGCCCACACCATCCCTCACTGCCCCCAAATCTTGGCTCCCTCGTCCAGGAGGGATGACCTCGCACATGGCAAGTCTAGGATACCACAGAAAACCCAAGCCAGGCCCCAAAACGGGCCCAGGAGGAGGCCGGGCAAGGATGGGGACCCTTGGCCTGGCTGGGCGGGGGCAGCTGTCTTGCTGTTCACTCTTTAAAAGGGCCCAGGAACAAGATCCTGGAGTGCCAGAGCCAGTTCTGCCCCAGCCACTGCCGCGGCGGACAGCAGACCCCTCTCAGCCTGTACCTCTCTTCTAGTTTCATTAGCCAGCTCCGGAGTTGGTTTGTTCCCACTCTCTCACACATGCACACACGTCTCATCTCCAATCTCTCCACTTCCCAGCAGTGACACTGGCCCAAGTGTGACCCCACAGGAAACTCTTCCCGGGCGCCTCAGTTTCCCTTCTCTGTGGAGGGCTTGAGGCCAGCCCTCCAGGGGACGCCTCCCTGTGGGTACAGAGCCCAGATTGACTGAGCAGAGAGGCTCTTGCTCACACTTCCCGGAGCCCCTCAGCGGTGAGCTTGGGAGCCTCACTCAGCAGCCTGTCCCCAGGTGGACATGCTGACCAGAAAAACAACAGCTCTCCAGTAAGAAAGAGGGCATTTTGTATTTGTTTCCAATCAGCAAGCATTTCCTACAGCTATCAAGCAAATACAAAGCCTATTTCAAAGTTCCCTAATGTGCGAGTGGCAATTTCATCACAGCACAGGGTTACTAAAATGATGTTTTGAAACAAGTTGTGTGGCACATGTCCGTGATCCCAGCACTCCTGGAGGCTGAGGCAGGAGGATCATGAGTCAGAACCCAGACTGGGCAACTGAATGATTTAGGGAGATCTTATCAGAATAGCAGATCCAAAAGGCTTGAGGACATAGGTCAGTTCAAAGGTCCTGGGTTCAATACTCAATACCAAAAAGAAAAGCACAACAAAAGAAAGAGAGAAAAAAATAAAATGAAATTGTGTATTTTGCTATTCCGTCAGGTGCAAAATGATCCAGTGTGAGTCTCAGTACATCCCCTCCCCACTTTTTCTCAAGTTCGCCCTCTTTGCCCTTGTTTCCACCAGGCAGCGCCCGTGGATGTGGCCCTACCCCCTTACCCGGGAGGATGGTGACCTCACATGCCTTAGCCCCCACTGGAGACACCGCAGTTGTAGCAGGCAATGCAGACAGAGGCCAAATGGCTATTTCTCCTCCTCCTCTGGCCAGGAATTCTGAGGCAACTGGCTGCGGGATGTTCAATGCTAGATTATTTCTTAAATATAGTTTATTAGTGCATACCAACTTTATAAAAGACTGGGCTTCTGTGTGGTGTTTCCCTGCAGCACAAGGTATATATATATTTTTTTTAATTATCTTTATTGGTACATTAAATATACACATCATGATTGCACTCCATAATGGGGATTTGTACCAGTATAAGACACAACTTAATTCTCATTAGCACAAGGTATATTTTGAAATCATTAAATCCTCAATCTACCTGAGACTAGAAGGCTGATGTCAGCTCGTGGGAGGTGTGGTGTCAGGAGGCCCTTGCCTTCCCCTCCATCCTGAGCCTGTGTCCCCTGGCCCAGCCCCGTTCCCCAGAGATGGCCGTGGTGACAGTCAGGGGCCCTGGCCACAGTGTCTTGATAGCCCAGCACATGTATAGAGCCACACTGACTTAATGAGCTCAATGCAATGATTCTGAACAAATGAGTAAAAATACCTGGATTGGTAGCACTCCCACGGTACCTGGGTACCACCTTAGCCCCTCATTGCCAGCTCTCAGCTGAAACCCAGGCCTCAGCCCAGCACCCAGCATCACCACCACCGTGGCTCCTTCTCCAGGGCCTCTGGTAGGTGGAATCCTATCGTCTTTGTCCTTGTCTGATTGCTTATTCCACCCAGTAGAATGTCCTTGTGGAATATCTAGGTCACCTGTGTCAGGGTCTCTTTTGAAGGCTGAATATTATTCCATCATGTGAAGAGACCATGTTTTGCTTCTCCATTTGCCCATCTGCTGGCCGGGTTGCTTCTACCTCTCAGCCACTGTGAATAGCCCCGGTGACCATGCATGAGAGCAAACGCAGCTTCCATGACCTCCTGAGCCCTCTTCTGCCCTTGAGGGAGGTTTCCAGAGGAGAAACTGAGGCACAAGAGGCCATGTTGTGCCGAGGAGGTCACAGGCAAGCGCCAGTGCTCTGCATCCCTCCCTCGGTCCTAGAAGCCTGCTTGAGGACAGCTGAGGGGAGACGCCTCCCCGGGTGAGTCCCTGGCTTCCACATCTTGCTAGGAAGCCCTGGCGGCATCGCCATGAAGCAGACCCATTCTGCAAGGTGCCTCCCTCCCACATCTACTCTGGAGGCTGAGGCAGAAGGACTGCAAGTTCAAGGCCAGTGTGGGCAACTTAGTGAGAGCCCATTTCACAAAGTAAGGCTAAGGGTTTCATTCAGTGAGCCCTGAGTTCAGCCCTGGGACCCCCAAAACAAAGACTCTTTAAACGGGTCTTGGTAAATATGGCCTTCAGGGCTGCTTCTACGTAGTGGGAGCCCCCATTTACAGATGGGGACACTGAGGTGGGGGCATGGCTGCCTCCTGGATGGGAGAGAAGAGCACTCAGGCGGTCTGTGGCACGCTGACCAGCACTTTTGATTTGATCGAGTGTGCGGCTGCAGAAAGGCAGGTCAGAGCCAGGAACAGTGGCCGCTTTTCCTTCCTACCCTGAGTACAGATCTACCAGCAGCGCTCCACATGCCACAGAGGGCTGCTGACCGGACTCTGACACCGGAGTGGAGGGGCAGTGTCCCCTCACTGCCCCACTGCCTCTCTGGAGCCATCTGAGCCCCAGAGCCACTCCCCAGCTCAGGGTGCAGCCGAAGGTGAGGACGGGCCCCTGTCTTCTCCCCCTTGCTCTTCCCAGCCCCCCAAATGGCGCTTCTCTCCCCCAGCTCCAAGCCCAGTGCCCTAGCTGCCACGTGCCTTGTGGACCCCAAGAACCGTCAGAAACTAAAGCCCATATGGAGACCCTACACCCCTCCCAGGTTGGGGCTCAGCCTCCACCTTCCATCACCCTCCTCCCCCACATGCTTAGCCATTTGGCAGCTCGAGGTGCTGTTAGGCCTCCGGGGTCCCCTGGCTACTCCTCTCTGTTACAGAGCAGCCCAGGAGAGCTGCCCGTGTGTCACTCCCTGGGAGCTCTGTGGGTCAGGAGGCCGGGAAGGGAGTTCTGGCAGAAGGAGTGGGTCATGCAAGGGCCGGTGCTCTGGGCCTCAACCCAGAGATCCAAGAGGACTCCAGCCCAAGTCCTAGGAAGCACGGAGGAAGGCAGGAAGCAGCCCAGGCACCCCAGCCTGGCCTCAGCGCCTCCACTTTCCCCAGGCTCCTGGCCAGTTTCAAGGCCACTGTGCACTCTTACAAGGCTGGAGGATTGTGAAAATGACTTGGTGGAGACTCCAGGGCTACCAGCCAACCCTCTGTGCTGCTGGTAGGGCAGCCACCCGTCCAGATGACAGTGCAGGGCCTCGGGCAGCAGCACAGGAGTGGCCTTGGTGCATTGGCAGTCAGCTGGGGCTCCCCCATGGGGTCCGGGCTGTGTGTGCACTGACACTATGGGAGGTTTGTGCTGGGCTGTGCCACATGGCCAAGGCAAGGAGAGATCATGCCTAGGCAGAGCTGCCCAGTGTGGTGCAGAGACCTAGATTCCCACCCCAGCTGCCCCTGCCCAGCCAGTGGCTGGCACAGGAGCCCAGCTGGAGGACCACAGCCCTGTCCACAGGCGAGGGCAGGCGGGGCCTCTGGAAGGAGCAGGACGTGTGAGCTGCTGGGTTCCCATCCCAGCCCTCACAGCCCGCTCCCCACCCGCCCCGGTTCCCTCAGCAGAAAGGAATGTGAAGCCCCAGCCGCTTGAGCTTGATAGCCCGGCTGTGCGGGACCTCGGCCCCTGGAACAGGGGGCGGACATGGGGCCCAGGGCCCCTTGGCCTCGGCATCCGCCCTCGCAGTAATCAAGACCATCTGTGGCCCTGGGCGCGCTGCACCTTCTCTGGCTGGGCGGAGAGGGCGCCAGGAAGTGCAGAGGGTGGAGGGCGGGTCTGCGCTGAGATCCAGCTGCCACTGCACGGGCCGGCTGGGCCGCCAAGTGGACAGGGTGGGGAGTCAGAGGCTGGTTCCCTCCTCGTCCACTGCTGCACCGTGTAACAGAGCAGGGCCTTGCCCTGGGCCTCCTTTCTCCACGGTGGGTGGGTCCTTCCACTTCACCCGTGACCCCCGACAGGAAAGCCAGCGGCGCTCTGTGTAGGATTCGATCCTGTGATGGATCCATTAGAAAATACAAATTGACGGGCCAGGATTCAATTAACAGCGGCACGTGTCCGTGGCTTGGGGTGTGAGAGTCTATGCTCACTGAGGCTGGGCAGACGGTGCAGTTCTGAACCAAGCGGGCAACCAGCGGCTGCTCAGCGGAGGGCAGTGAGGCAGACCTTTCAGGCAGCAAGTGAGACAAGCCTTGAACCTGGCCTGGAGGAAAGGGGCCAGGAAGGTCATGGCTGCCTCTCCAGATGAGTGGGGCAGGGCGGCTCTGGAAGTTCCTTCCCTAGGATGAAAAGTTCCTCCTGAAGAGGAGCCCACTCTCAGGGAGGTAGTGAGCTCTCTGGTGCTGGAGGCAAGCAAGACGCACTGGGAGGCTGGGGTTCTATGCAGCCTCCAAGCAGCCTGGGCTTTGTGCTGAGGGCTGGGCAGAGCCTGGCCATGGCTCAGCGACTCCCTGGAGGACCTTCCCTGGGAGAAGGAGCTTCTTGTGCCTGCATCCTGGAAGCACAAGGTGGTCTACGAATGATCCTTGGGCCAGCTGGACACCTCCCAGTCCCCTTACCTGGTCACTGGGCTGGGAACTGGGGGCCCCCCCCTCGGACACCTCCCTGCTTCAGCTCACGTGTACCCCTGGGAATCCTTCAAGAGGAGCCCTTTCCTGGTATAGAGATGTCTGGCCTTGCACTCTCCAGCACCCCACAGACAGGCAGGAGACCCAGCCACCCAGCAAGGAACTATGTCCCTCCCAGGCCCCACTGCCCCGCTCCCCAAGTGCCGCCTTGTCCCCTGCTCCCTGGCTGCCCCACCCAGCTGCCAGGCCTAATCCAGGCTGTGGGAAGCGGTTGGCGGAGGTGGACGAGAGGGAAGGCCGCCCACCCCGGCCCCTGGGCTGCTCAAGGCCGCAGATGCGGCCCACGCCCTGGGTCTGAGAACTGTCTAAATCACAATTCTCCATGGCTTGGGGAGCTGGGCCAGGACCAAGGCTGCGTTATCCTCAGCAGCTGCAGCTGCAGGGAGCCAAGGCAGAGGCTGACCAGGTGGGGGCTCCAGGGTCCCTGTGAGCTCCCCACCCTCCACCCTCCAAGGGGTCTCAGGAAAGACAGAGCTCTGAGATGTCCCCACTAGAGAGCCACATGCAGGGAAGGGCCACAGAGGAGGATCAGTGGCCAGAGGAGGCTCTGGGAGGGGACCAGCCAGGAGGAGTCTTCCTGGGTGCATCTTCTTCTAGATTCCAGTTCTGAAATGGACCCCAAGCTTGAGGCAAGGGGGAGCAGCATCTACAGGCTGGACATGGACACTGGGACCACCACAGCCTGCAATGTCCCCATGCCCCATGGCATCCTGGATGGCAGGCCCATACCTCTTCAATGCCAGGGTCTGTCACCTCCCCAGGGCACGGGAGTGTGTACAGAGGCCAGTGGGGGCCAGTCGGCCGGGCTCAGCCCGCCCCAGGCTCCTGGTGCAGGAGCCTCAGCCCCCACGATGCTTCTAGACAATGGCTTTCCACGCACGTACACAGAGCGCCTCGTCTCCGCTTCCGGCTGCCGCATCTCCTGGAATAGCTGCCTTTTAATTACATGGAAAGGTCACCAGAAAAAAGACAGAAATGAGAAGCCAGAGTCGCTGGAAACTTCTTCCCTCTGCCTATAACTTTGCAGCCAAGTAGCTAGGGAGGAAGAGTTGGAGGGGAGGCCTCGGGGTGGGTGCTGCTGCCTCCTCCTCGCTCTGCTGGCCCAACACATCGATGACTGCCCTGAACAGTGGCCTAGAGACAGTGGCCAGCAACTGGGCCAGGGAATGTGGTGCTGTGGGGGTGTGGGTGGGGGCACACACAGCCTGAAAATCACACAACTGTGCTGTGAGGGTCCCAGGGTCAGCAGGCTCCAACAGAAGAGGGCGTGGAGGTTCCGGAAGGAAGAAGTCATGTGCTCTGACCTGGAGGAGGAAGTGGTCCTCAGGAGCCCATGCCCAGGACAGGCTGCCGCACCCTCGTTCTGACCATGGTGGCAGCCTCCCCTTTCTCCTCCTTCCCATCCTCCTCCCTCTCTTCCTCCTCCTTCTGCTTTTTCTCTTCTTTCTCTTCCTCCTCTTCTGCCCTCCCTTTCTCTCTGCTCTTCTGTTCCTCTTTTTCTCCACCTTTGCTCAAGCCTTTCCCCACCCAGAAATCCTTCCCAGCCAGGGGAAATGGCAAACACCTAGGAGGCTGTGGCAGGAGAGTTACACATTTAAAACCAGCTTGGGGGGCCGGGGATGTAGCTCAGTGGTTCTGGCCCCTGCCTTGCAAGCACAAGGTCCCTAGTTCAATCCCCAGTAACTATATACAACAATGTCTGATGTGGTCACTCAGGCCCATTAGCAATCAGTACCACATACCACAGTGCCAGGCATGGTGGTTCATGTCTGTAGTCCCTGCACTCAGGAGGCAGAAGCAGGAGGACTGCTGAGTTCGAGGCTCACCTGGGCTACATAGTGAGCTCAGGGCCAGCCTGAACTACAAAGTGAGACCCTGTCTCCAAAAAAAAAAAAAAGATTTTAAAAAACTAGCGACATTGCTCAGTGTTAAGGCCCTGGTTCAACCCAGTACAGTACCACTAAAAAGATCTTTCCCAGGACTGAGCCTCACCAGCCTAGGACTTCAGGTGCCTTTTGAAGCCAAGTAGAGCTGCAGGTGGGGGGAACAGAACCCTCTGCTTTGTGCCTCACCAGCCCCGGGGATCCTGGAGCGCTCTCAACCCACACAGCCTCTGGGGCACAGTCCTTCCGGCTCTGGGGCTCCTGCTCCAACCCCTGCCAGCTCCCAGCTTTGACCCTGCTGGGGCCGAGGGCAGTGATTTTTAAGTGACTGAAATAGTCTCCCTGATCCCCTGAGTGGGGAGTTAGAAACATGGATTTACCAGTTAGATTAACAAAATGTACATTTTCAGGGCAGCCCCACCCCTGGGACTAGCTGCTTACTTAGAAACCCATATTAAAAATATAAAGTATCTCTCGTTATGTAACAAGTAGCCCAGGGACAGGGCTACAGGCCGGGGCTGCATGCCCTCCCACCCCAGGGAGGGACTATCACTTCCCATCTGTGGTCAGAGCCCTCCCATCCACTCTTCACAAGATTCCCTTTATGATCTGCGAGCAAAGATAACACTTTTAATAAAAGCATAATGCATCTATATTACTAATTGCAGCTCTGAATTCGCAGAGCTCTCGCCCCCGCCAGTGGCCTCTCGGGCGCCCGGCTCTCCTGACGCCACGCGGGTGGGCAGCCAGGGCACTTGCCCTCCTGCCCGCTTACTTAACACGCTTCCCACTGAGACTCCTCACTCAGGCAGTTACACTGCACGCTGTCCCACGGGGGAGGGAGCTGGCACAGAGAGTGCCTTTCCGTGATGGCCAGCAGCTCCAAGCCGGCCTGCTGGATACCTGGGCCTCCAAGCCCAAGGGCATCTTGCTCCCCCTGGTGCTCGAGGTCCTCTGAGCTTGACCTACAGCTGGGTCCCCTCTGTCCCCAGCCAGCATCTTGGAATGTCTTCCAAGCATCCCGGTGCCAAGACATACAGAACCCAGTGTCTGGCTGCCTTGTGTGTCCAGGTATGTCTGACCAGCCCCAGTTCAGCAGACGGCAGCTGACCCTCATGTGTCTGCCCCCTAGATCCCCCAAGAGGACCCGGGAGGACCAGGCCATCAGGCAAAGCTTTCTCTTCTTCCCCAAACCTCTATTTCCCACCTCAGAACGCGGCCCGGCACTCACTCTGTGGCGGGGCGGGGTCTCCTCCTGCAGAGGCCCAGCCTGCCCGCATGTCAGCCCCAAGCCCGGAGCCACCTGCTCCCACAGCTCCCCCAGTCCTCCAGGCAGCCTGAAACCCACAACCCTGCAGGCTCATAGCCCCACCTGCCAACAGAGGCCCTGTTCTAATCCCTCCTCTTCACCTTCAGGAGAGCGTTCAAGTGCTAATCTAAGGGCATCTAAGAATAAGGAGCTTAACGTGGCCCGTGGGGTCCATCCACCCACGCCACCCACCCACCCACCCACCACACCTCAGCTCCCAGGCTCTTGGCAGAGGTGTAAACTGGCAGTTTTCGCTGCTAGGTAGGCGGGGAGAAGGAAGGAGGAGAGGGAGGAAAGGAAAGGAAGGGAGGAAGGAAGGGAGAGAGAAAAAGAGGAAGGAGAGGAAGGGCAGAGATGGTGGTTCACCCCTCACACACCACCCATCACACACGGGCAGCCTGTCCCTCCATCGTGGGCATTTCCACCAGGGAAATGGGCAGAAGCCACAGATCAAAACTGACTGGCTCACTCACCACCACAGACTCCTCAGTTTGGCCTACTCCACCTCACAGTCAGCTAAACGTTACGGACCCACAGAACTGAAAAGATCCTGCTGTCTTCTCATCAGATTCTTCTCCCCTTCATTCTTTTTCCTCATTCAGTCAATCAGCAAAGAGTGTCTGAGCCCCTCTCTGAGTTGGGATCTGCTCTGGGCCCGAGGCTGGCTCAGGAGCTCACTGTCTGATGGGGACATTCCCATGTATGTGGCAGATGGCAGAGTGCTTGTCCTGGGCCACGGCCAAGCCTGGTGTGGGGTCCTCCCTGTCTGCCTCAGGTCACAAGGCGGCTATCAAGAACCACTGAGCTTCTGCCCTTCTGTACCTGTGGCTAGGAGCCTTGGTTGTTCCTCTCTTAGCTGAGCCCAGCTGCTTGCCCAGGTCAACAGGAGTGAGCAGAGAACATATGGCTGTGAGCAGTGTCTACACGCAAGAAAATCCGGCGGCCTAAGGAGCAGTCTGCATTGCTGCTCCCAGGCTGCCACCTGGAAGCCAGCTGGGAGCCTCCAGGAGTCCAGTAACCTTTTCAGGTCTTCTGGGAACATGGGGACCAGAGGATGGGCGATCTGGGCCTGCTGGGCAGTGCAGGAGGCCAGGAGCCTCTGTCCTCACCAGGAGAGGAGGTGGGGAGAGTGGGCACTCCGAGGACCGCTGGTGGGCTCAGGGTTGATTGCAGTGCCAGAACCTGGTTTGCCAGTCTCATTGGATGTGCTTGCTAGGGGGCTGAGCCAGCCGCGGGGATCCCGAGGAAGCCCAGGCAGGAGCAAGTCAGCGCTGTGACACTCAAGGCAGCATTTTGGTTTATTAGGTGGCTGAGGAAGGCCCAGTAGCAGGCAGGGAATAAGGCAGAGAAAGGAGCTGATGCAGGAGCTGAGGTAGGAGCTGATGCTCAGCTCAGCAGGCACCTGGACCCCCAAGCAGACGCAGCTCAGACTGTCCTGGGCCAGGCACAAGGCCCTGGTGCAAGGATGCTATGTGAAGCAGGCAGAGCTGAGCATTTGCTCCACCTGCCCCAGGACACTTGCACATGTTGCTGTGCTACCTGCAGGTCTGCTCCCTGCCGAGCCTTGGTGGCAGCGTAGCTTCTGGCCTCCAAGGCTGTGCTTGGATGCTGCTGCCTCAGGGAGGCTGAAGTGTTCCCTCTTGCTTTCTCCAAGGCCTCCTTCATCTTCCAAATGGCCGTGTTCATTCACACATGATTCCATCTGCCCTAGCAAAGCAGCCCTGAGAGTCAGGTCCTTGCCTTGGGGGTCCGCAGGGGACACCCAGGGCCTAAGAAGAAGTGCAGCATGTGCCAGACGGCCTGCTGAACTGTCACTTAGCCTCACAGATTCACCGTGGCACTAAGGACCCAGCAGGAAGCCTGGCTCATAGCAGATGCCCACACTGGGAGTGCCATGCCATTGTTAGGCAGAGGGGCAAGAACCCAGGGAAGGCCACACAGCCCACCCCAGCACCCGTCACCAGCCCCCTCTGTGCCTTCTTGCCGGTGGTACCTCAGAGCTGGGAGAGAGTCAATCTGGAGGATTTGAGAGGATGGAAATAAAAATCACAGTGCTCTCACTCCACAAGATAAATCAATTGCACTGCCAGGCGTTTGTCCCACAGCTTCAGCCTGGGGGTCAAATCATAGCCCTGTCTGCAGCAACTCCTCGGTACAATGTTTCAAAGGCGGATTCCCAGGTAAAATATTGCCGTCCCCAAAGCCCCAGGCACCAGGACGGCTGGAGTAATCTCGCCCAACACAGGACAAATGGGATCTGGTGTCATTGTCCTGCCTTTAAATGAGAAAGTTAGAAAAACAAAAGGCTGAGGTAGGAAGCAGTTCTGATTATGAGGAGCTGAAGGCAACAGCTTTGAGGCAGAAATCGGGCCTCCGCGCCGGCCAGCCGGGATGGGGGCATCTATCCTCCCCTCCCACCGGCTTTGAATATCAAGTAAAGTTTTATTTATGGTTCTTCTTGCGGGCTTGTGACTCTCCAGAGAGCTGGGATAATAACAAACCCGCTCACACAAAAGTTAGGCTATGAAAAAATAATTAAGGACAGATTTCCCCCACAGCACAGCTTCTCCCAATGAAGAGAACAAACTACAGGTGGGGAACGGACGGTTCCTGCCAAGCCAGGCGTCCCTAAGGAGCAGGCCTGGGCTCTGGTGGAGGCAGAGGCCTCTGCAGGGGTCATCCGGGCTCCGCTTGGGCCAGTAAGCCCCTGCTTGTGCCCTCCTCTGGCACAGCTGTGTCCTGTCCCAGCCACCGCGCCACGCAGGCATTCCTTCAAGGGGTTTCATTCCGAAAGTGGGATGGAGCACTCATTTCTGAGTTTGGGGACAAGGATCCAGGGGAAAAACATTTACTGGTGGGCAGTGGCATGCATGGCCAATGCGGCCAGCCGCAGTCACACAGACACGGCATGGGACAGATGGTGGAGGAGATAATGCCTAGCTTGCTTATGATACAATGTATACCTGTATCGAAGTATTACACGGTACCCTGTTAGTACAGATCATGTTTTCCTGTATCTGTTTAAAATTAATAGAGGAAGACACAGCACATTATCAAAAAAAAAAAAAAAAAAAAAAAGTCCTGAGCATGGAATAGTGTTACAGGCTGTGGGAATAGCATATGCAAAGGTCCTGGGGCTGGAAGAAATCTCTCCCTTCCAAGTGTTCCTCCTTCATTCACATCAGCCATCTTTCAACACTATCTTCGCAAGAGCGTCAGACTGAGTTCAGGGAGTTTGCACATGCTGTGGGAGGATGCAGGAAGGAAATGCACCAGCCTTTCCTAATCTGAGCTCCCCTGAACCTTAAAAGGGCCCCTACATAGAGCCCTCATTCCTGGCAGCCCCCACCTCACCCTGCGTGCACCTCCTGTGTGGAGTGCCATCTTCCACCTTGTCTGCAAGTTGAACTCTTCACTCTTCAGAGCTCAACTCTATCGACACTTCCTCTAGTCTGTCCCTAAGGGAGCCAACCATGTACCATGAGAAGCAGGGACCAGGTCTCAACACCAGGGGGCAGGGACTGAGGTGCTGAGATCCTGGTCCAGGTACACAGGAGGCTGCCCGCCACCCTGAATCTGGTAACTGGGCTGGACTATGTGTCAAAGGTCACAGGAGGACTCGTGAGTTCCAGCGGCCATGTGGTCCCTCTCCGTGTCCACTTTCCCTCCGTTCCTAGTCCCTCTGGGCACCTGTCCATTTCACTGCTTTCCTCTCTGCACACTTTACCTCTGAGACACTCCTATGGGGGCCAGGGGCTGGCAGCCGCCGCCCTCCTGTGTGCCCCCTAGGCCAGCTGCCGAGCCACCTGGCCCGGGCCCACTGTGATGAGCACATCCCAGGAGTGGACCGCACTAGCCAGGGGTCGGGGCAGGCCATAGGCCACAAGATGATCCAGCTGTGGCTCTGGGGTGCTCTGGCCTAGGGTCCCTCCGTGAGAGACCAGCTGCCTGGCACAGCCAGGGCAAATCTCTCCAGAATGAAAGCTAGCACTTTTGGGGTTCAAAAGACAGGAGAACTAATGCCGTGACCACCTGACGAAGGGACACCTGACCTGCTGGCGGAGTTCAGGGACACTGCCTGCTCACCACCTGCACCTGGGCTGACAGAACCAGGCCTCCCAGCCATCTCCTAGAACATGAGTGTTGGGGGTCATGGGCAGGGCACTCAGCCATCCTTCCCTAACAACCCAGTGGCATCTGGGTCTAGACCAGGCTGAGTTGCCCAGAGCCCCCCGGCCCCTGTGTCCCTTTCCCTGGAATCTCCGTCTCCCTCTAGGCCTTAGTATGACTCTTCAAACACGCCTTCACACTCCAACCTGGTGCTCTGAACACAGGTGAGTGGCCCCACGGCCCGCGCGAGGCAGCCGATTGCTCTGAGCCTCCTCATGTCACCCACCAAAAAGAACGGGCATCTGCCTAGGGAAGGGGGCTACGCCCCACCCACCTCTCCGATGACAAAGTGCCTCAGACTGGGCTGGCACCACTGTCCCTGTGGACCCCTGGAGAGGGCTGGGAGCTGAGAGGACAGGGCCACCAGGTCTCTCCCCTGACAGCCACCCCTGCTGCCCCTCTCCAAGGTGCCTGAGGTGGGCCTTGGGCGTCACTGTGTCCCTGTCTCCTCACACAGGCCAAGACTTCTGGGTAGCCTGGTCTCTGCTCTGCCCTCCGACTTTTCCTTTGGTGTCCTGGGTGGTTGGGGCCCAGCCAGGAGGGGCTCAATCTCCTGGACTCAAACCCTGACTGAGGGCAGCATCCTCTCCTACCTTGTGCTCTTCCTCCATCACCAGTAGCAAAGGAGGACACTGGCCTGCTTGGCGCAAAGCCCACTGCTCAGCAGTGTCCATGAGGGTGGCTGCCCTGCACCTCAGGGGTCACGGGACCAGTGAGCAGAGAAGGAATGTGCAGTTTTCCTGGGCAGGATGTGGGCAACTTTCTGACAGCAAGATGAGGATCCACAGGCAGATCCTAGGCCCACTGGGGACATTCTTCCCATGACAGCCCAGGTGAAATGTGCAGGAAGGGCGGCCCTGTAGCTTGTGCGTATCACAGCAGCCTGGCTGCCCTTGCAGTGTAGAGGTCGGGTGCCCCTCCCAGGGCCCCTGGCCCCTGGCATGAGAACCCCTGGGCAGCTTGTCGCAAGTGCTGGGGCAGGGTACCTCCTGCCGCTCCTCAGCCTGAGCTGGCTGGCTGATTTCTCTGCACCCAATGGAAAGACCTCAACAGGGTTCACTAGTCTGCACTGGGCCAGACACACCGGAGGGGTGTGATGGCATCGGTCTCGGAGGGCCTGACCAAGCCCCGGCTGCCCAAGGACCTCCACAGTCACTGACTCCAGATGAGCCCCTTCAGGATCCCTTCCGGGGCCAACACCCTCAGCAAAGCCACCCTGGTCTTGCTCCTGCCCACCCTCTGCTCCTGTGCTATCTAGGTACCATCGTGCTGCCTCAGGGGAATGTCCCCGGGCTGCTGCCACCACACTGTGGAGCACCTTTGCACCAGATGTGTCTGCCACCTTGCTTCACACTCCTCCATGCACAGCAGATGCCATCAGACATGGTGCCCACTTCCCTAGTGGATAAAATGAGCCTGGAGGAGCATGAGCCTGACAGAGCTAAAATAGCTGCCCAACTCTAAGCCAGCCTTATGTGGGCAAGGTCTGGGCCCCGCTGCCCCTCCCTCTCCACTTACAGCTGTCCTGGACCCGCTTGGTGCCAGGCATTGTCCTCAACACCAGGATGCAAAGACAACTGGGGCAAAGGCTGCCAGGGGGACAGATGCCACAGCAGACACTTGCAGGAAGGGCGCAGGAACCTGGGTGGCAGTGAGCTTCGAGGCGGAGGGCGCTGCTCAGGAAGACCGGCGAAGGGAGCCATAGAATGGTGGAAGCCTTTGTCTTCCTGAGCTGCTCAAGGCCCAGAGGACTCACGGAGCTTCCTGCCTGTCCTTTGCGCCTCTGCGTCCACTGAAACCCCCAACCTCGTGACTGCAGCGGCCGCAGCTGTTTATGTGCTCACTGGAATCGCGCTGACAATATATTTGTTTAATTTCCAGCAAGAGGGGGGAGATTTGTCAGGGTCAGGGATACGTCTTGCATAAAACATTTTGATTAAACTCCGTTGGCCAGAGAATTACTTTCCTCGTCATACTTAGAGAAATCTAGTTGTTCCCTAATTGGAGCGGCTGCCTCGCTGGCGCGTTCACTATTTACTGCGAATTCTGGGCCAGATGTTGCTGGATATGAGTTCCTCCCCAGAAGAGGCCCGAGGTGTCTTGGGAGAGGTGTTAACTTGCGTGAGCCACAGGAGACTGCCATGGACCAGGCTGGAGGACAGCCCGCACCATCCTACCTACAGGGAGGAGGTGGAGGACACTCTGGTCAACAGAGTTATTAAGAAATAGAACTGGCAAAGTGTCAGTCAGCCTGTACCCGTTAGCTGGCTGATAGGTGCCAAGCCCTGCAGGAGCCAGCGAGAGGTGCTGGGGTCTACGTGAGCCATGGGGCTGTAGCCATCTCACCTTGCCGAAGGGACCTCCGAGGGGCCAGAGAGAGGAGGCCTCCGAAGCTTGACTGGGGCAGAGAAATCTGGGCATGCGCTGTAAGGAGCTGCCTGCCCCCTAGGAGGGTGCTGGCCAGATACACTCTGCTTGCATCCTTAATGGAGCTAGAGGCAGGATGGGGACCCTGAGCCAGAGGAGGAAGACAGGCGTTTTCCCTCGGTGCGCACCCACAGGGCAGCAGCCCTTTGTGCACTCGACAGGCCCACTGAGGGAATCCACACATCTGGCATCTTCCAGGGCGCAAACCAGTGCTGCAGAAGTGGGTCGTGTGGATGCCCACAGAACCTGGCCCATCATAGACATAAAGACAACAGGCTGGCCTAAGAGGTGACCTCTGGTGTGTGGCCATGTGCCACTCAGACAGGCTCCTTTCCACGCCCAAGTGTGGCTCCTGCCAGTCAGTGTTCAGCAATTCTTCCATCCGTTGCAGACATCGCTAATCAATCACAGTATTCTTCTTCCCAGAACTCAAACATTGCCTCAGACTCCCCCGCAGGACACCCCATTCAGCACTGACAGCCAGGATAGCCAGTCTGATGTGCCACCATGGGCTAGATTTGGATTTGAAGTTTCCAGACTCTAGTGCTGAGCTGTCAAGTACTAGAACCACAACCACATATGGCTGCCCAGTACCTAACATGTACCTGGTATAAAAAGGAGGCTGGGTTTCAAAAGCATAACACTAACAAGAATGCAAATTCTCGTTAATAAATTTTAAATGGATCAGTGATAATATTTTGGACAGACCAAGTTAAATCCAACACAAAATGAATTTTATCTTAAAATGTATGGCCTGCATCATGCTTTGGTTTGACAGGGCTGGTCTAGGGTTGGGGGTAGCTATGAACAGTGCCCCTGGTGGCTGTGAAGGGTAATTCACCCAACTAGTGGGCTGGTCCATCACCTGAAGCCCAGAACAAACTACAGAAGGACACCACACCTCCCATCTGTGAGGTGGGGACATTAGAGGTCCCTCTTCCTAGGGTGAAACTGAGGAGTCGATAAATGAATACATTTAAAGGGTATGAAACAGTGCCCAGGCCTGTAACAAGTGTTGGCAAGCTGGGTATCTTGCTGTCTGAGTGGCAGAGGCCCTCTTCTCTCCTGGGCCTCTCAACCCTGGTCCCATTCTCATCTGAACCCAGGATAGAACAGTTTCCTATTGTGTTTTCCTAAAAAGGCTCCCCTCATTGGGCTAAGCCACCTCTGAAACCACTTCCTGTGTCTCACTGATAAGCTTCCCCATGACCCCTCATTTGAGTTCCTGCTTGCCACACCCTGAGTTCTCTAACCTTGACCTCTAGTTCTAATCTGTGGCTTCCACAAAGACCCCCTACTCTCTTGCTGTTCCCGGAGCCTGTTCCTACTGCACAGCTGCTGACACCAATACTTCCCAAACAGCTGCTTAGCTCTCATCCCTCTGTTGCTTCTTCCCTGATAAAATTTAGAAGAGATAGAGCAATTATAAAGGGGCCTGTTCTGTAACTTCACCACCAAGACACAGCACTGTAAGAGGTTCCCAGTCTTTTCTGGAGCCATGCTGCCTGATAGAGATGTAAAGCCAGTCACAGAAGTCATTTTAAATTTTCTCTGGGCTACGTGTATGCGTGTGTGTGTGCATGTGTGTGTGCGTGTGTGTGTGTGTGTGTACATTTTTCTTCAATTAAAAATTTTTTATTAGTGCATGTGCGTGGTACATGATATTTACATTCCTTGCCTGGAGATGGTACGTAGCACATCTTAATTTCTTTTTTCATCTTCCTTCCCTCCTCTCCCTCCCCCTCCATTTCTTGGTCCTGTTACCTTTGAGAAGGATCTATCTCTCTACTTTCTATCATCTGTCTTTTATTTTGCTCTTTATTTATACTTTGGGTTGTTCATCTAAGACAAACTATGAGATATTTAAGCTTGTGTGCCTGATTTATTTCGCTTAGGATTATGGTCTCAAGATGCATCCATTTTCCAAATGGTCACGTTTTTAAAAAAGTAAAACAACCAGGTGAATTAATTTTAACAATATATTTTACTTAATCTCATTGCATCCAAAGTATCACCGCCTCACATATGATCAGCGTGAGGACACCAGAGAGGTCATGTGCAGGGCTCTTCTGTAGCCTTTCAAGCCCAAGGCTGTCCACACCATGTCACATCTCCATTCACCAACCACATTTCAAAGGCTAGTAGCCTCCGGGGACCATAACACCTCGTTGGACAGCATGGCCTCGGAGGGCATGAGTCTGGCAGTGGGTGACTGGCACAGCCTGAAGGATTTGGGGCCCTGCTGGTCCACAATTGACTCTGTACCTTGCAGTCACAGGGTCCTTGCTTTTCTCGAGAGAGGCTGTTCCAGTTGCCATGAGTGGGACTCACCCCCCTCCCCAGCAGGTCCTGGTCGTTGGAGGCCAAGAAGAAGACAGGGAGAGATGGCTCTATAGTGCCCCCAAGAGTAAGAGCAGGGAGCCCAAGTCCCACGCCATCCTCCAGAGAACCACTGCTGCTCATTTTCCACGCTTGCTTGGGTTTCCTCATTTTTTTTTCCACGCAGAAGCTCCAGGACTCCCAGCACTTGACACCCTGCCAATTCGGGCTGTGCACACCAGGCTCCCCATACTTCCTGAACTGCGTGTCTCCCAAGATGAAAGACTGTAAAAGAAGATAAAAATAGTCCCAGGGAAGGGACTGCTCAGCTGGCCCAGTTTGCAGAGTCCCTGTTTCATCTCAGATGTGAATAATTCATCCCTTCTAAACTACTGCTGTTAAGTTAGGGGCATCATTATTACATTTTCTTTGATGACACCCTAAAAAACTCATAAACACCCAGCACACTAGGAGGGAGCCCAAAGACCGTCATTTAAAGCCATTTTCTGGGCAGCACCCAGGGTCCTTGTGATCCACTTGTCCCCAGGCTGACTATCAAAGCTGCCGCCGGTTTCTCCTAGGCACAGAAACCGGCCCGGTTTCTTTTGAAGAGTCTGCAGAGAGGCCCTGGCAGGGGGAGCCTGGAGTGGGGACCACCTCCGCACTAGCTCACTCAGGGGCCTCTTGTCTCGATCTTGCCCTGGAGACAAGCACAAGTTAATCACCACTGTGCTCCTGGAGAAGCCGAATGAAGTCTGAGAATCTTAATCAGGACGCAGGCGCCGTCCCTGAGGACAGCACCAGCCCCGTTCATCGCCTGCTCATGACACCCATTTTACATTCAAGTGCACAGAGGCCCTGTGGGTTCATCCTGTCCTCGTGCCTCTCTCCAGAGACCACAACAGCCCCACACTCCTAGCAGAGTTTGGAACTGGCAACATCAGGACAGGTCTGCAAGGATGAGACCGAGCCAGGCGACAGCACGTTCAAGGTCACCCAGAAGCCGGCACTGCCCGCCACACCCCACCCAGGGCTGCAGCAGGGGCTCCGGGCAGGGGTCCTGCAGGGGCCTGTGTGTGGGCATCTGGCACAGCGCCCTGCACACTTGCTGTCTTCTCTCTCTTTAAAGTCCTGAGATCTTTAATTCCTGAAAATCATTCTTCTGAGTCCAAAATCCAGAGGAGACCTTTAGGAGGTTGTCCTAGCTGGAGAAGGGGCTGGGAACACCAGCAGTCCCTCTCCCACAAGCACCCCAAACTCATGAAAACCACGGTTCTAGGCAGCGCTGAGGTTTGACTGGACTGGCAACCTGAGTCTTGCGAGTGTCGCGCCAGGACAGGCATCCATAGAATACCAGTTCTGTGCCCTTGCCTGCTCTCCAGGGCCCCGAAGCCCTCAGTCTGCCTTGTCCCAACCCCCCCCCCAGCCAGGCCCTGTCCCATTCTGAACCCCACACCTTGGCCACCTCGCCCCGTCTGGCAGGAGGCACTTGGCTTCCGAGCCCCAGTTCTGCCAGCCCTACCTGTGCTCTGGCATCCAGCCTTCCTGCCACCCTGCTGGAGTCACCCTCAGGGCCCTGCATCACAGCTGCTCCTGGCACTTTCCAGGGAGCTGCCCTGTCCTACCTCTGGGCCCCCGTGTCGATCTATGAGCTGTGATGTGACAGAGGAGTTTCCATCTGTCCCAGAAAAGAAAGAAACTCCCCTCTCCAGGAGCCCTTCCTCCTGGCCTCAGTGGCAGCAGCACACCTCTGTCGTGGAACTGTTCCAGCCGCTCTCATCCTCCGGAGCTGCGCCAGCCTCGCTCCGGGGGAACTGCTGGCGCCGGCCCTGACTTTCATGGTGTGAAGCCCACGTGCTCTCATCTCCCTGGGGCAGTGCACCCAGGCAGGGCAGAGGAGCCCAGAAGGAGAAGCCAGACTCTCACTCTCTCCACTGCTGGCTTCAGTGCAGGAGCCTCCGAGAGCCCGCAGAACCGCCTCACCACCGTAGGTTCGTCTCGGTGGCAAAACTGTGTCTTCCCGTGTCCTCACATGGCCCCTGTGCTGGGCGTCCTGCCTCACAGCAGAGCCCCGGGGGCGGCGGAGTGTCCAGAGTGCTGGGCAGAGGGCACAGTACCTTTCCCCACGCCCGCCCTCCAGAGGGTCATCAGTGTCCCATCGCGGAGGCAACTTAGGTGTCTGCCGGCGGAAAGGCCCGGCTGCCTCCCGCTGGGTCAGAGGCTCGCAGCCTGGGCGCAGAGGCAGACACCAAACCTTCTGTTGGCTCAGCCCTCGAATGCAGCTAAAAAGGAGCGGGTGGGAAAGCAGCCCCAGAGGCCTGAGGAGCCCGCACCCTGGCAGGGAGCCTTTGCTCTGGTCCTCTTGGCCTCAGCCTCCTGAGTCTGACTCTGACTCTAGCCCTCCTGGGAACTTGCATCGCAGCCTCAAGGATTCCTTTATGAGAGCATTATGGGGCATTTGAGACTTGGGGAACAGGGCAGGGAGCAGATGGCCCCGGGGCCCCGAGGCCACATTCCCTGCAGGAATCCCCCAAAGCCCCCAAGGCCACAGCCACATGGTGCACTGTCCCGGGCCGGAGTTGCTGAGGTGTCCTTGGGCCGCCAGGGGGCAGAGGCGCCCAGGCGAGGCGGCCCTCTGCGCTCCGGTGAGCTGGACCGGCCCACAGGGCTGCATCCGAAGGCGGCAGGGGCAGCGGGAGCGGCAGGGCCCTTCCCGCGGCCTGAAGAGCGAGGATGGTGCACAGAGGTGGGCTCGAGGCCCAGGAGAGACAGAGACAGTGCAGGCCAGGCCTCCTGCGCCCCACCCGGGCCAGGGACCTGAGGTCCCCTTTCACACCAGCCCCGCACCCCTTTCTGCTGTGCTTGAGGTCTGAGCACGTGGCTGCCATCCAGTCTTCTTCACCCCATTTTTCAAGAGGGGGAAACTGAGGCCCAGGTAGAGCAGGGCGTCCAGCCCGGACCTCCCCCGCTCCTGCCACACCCTGCCAGCGCCTGGCGACTCTGTCTTTTGTTGGGGTGGAAACGCTGCTGAGAATTTCTTAATTCCCCTTTGAAAAAAGACAGGTTGTGCTTTGTGCAGAAATCGTTATTCAAAAATTACAGACTCTGGTTGTTTCTATGGAAACATTTTTCACCTTATGCAAATGAAAGGAGAGGCATGAAAACAACGTCTTCCCTCTCTGCCCCTCTTTTTTCTCTTTGAAACCTTGAAAAGCAGCGGCTGAAAGTTTCATCGTGAGCGGGGCAGTAGCAGGAGGCCTCTGACCAGCCAGCGAGGCTCCTTAACTCGGGCCATGCCTGGGCAGAGCCGCCGCAGTCCTCACCTGTTCTGGAGGCAGCTCCAGGCCTCTCTCTGATCATTGGCAAGTGGTGGGTGGCGGGCTTCATGTCAGGGCAGCTCCCTGGTTCCTCCAAAGGGACAGCTGCTGCCCACCCAAGGTGCCCAAGGAAAATCCCAGAGTCCCACCGGGACCAGGGAAGGGGCCGCCTTCCTTAAATCTATGCCCACCCCTGTAGGACACTTGCTGCCCACCCAGCGGGCAGGACCGTTCTCCAGGCCCCCTGAACCCTCTGGCTCCTGGGAGTATTTGCAGCCCCAGAACCGAGAGAGGTGTTGGCTCATCTTCCCTCACTCTGGGCTAGTTCGAACCCCAGTGCCTGTGTCTCCTTGCTGTCTGGCCTAGAACAAGTCACTCTGGTCCTGGGCACTTCGGCTCCTGCCTCCAGCTCATGGCGAGGTGACAGGAGATGACATCCTGAGCATGTAGCACACAGCAGTACTGTACTCCAAGATGTCCCAGAGAAGGAGGACATGGAGGGAGGGCAGACTGGGGGTCCAGAGCACTCTGGGTCACTCGGAGCCCCCTGTAGCTGCCAGCTGGGTCTCCCAGCAGCCGGGGGACTGAACTGGAAGTCAGGGACCTGGGCTCAGCCTTTGATGCAGCAATGTCCCCACCATGTGATTTTGGAGATCGAGTCTTCTTCAGACCTCAGTCTCCCCATGGTCTCCTGCCTGGGGCCGGAACACAGCTGCAGGCCTCTACTGAACCTGCAGAAGCCCAGACTGCAGAGGTGTACTGCCTCGGGTCTGTCCCAGGGCAGCCAGCCTTCAGGCCCTTGCTCAGTGAACACAGTCTATTCAGAGTGTAGAATGCAGGGGAGAGAAAAACCCAAAATCTACCTAAAGGCTGAGCTCATTATTGCAGGGGGGGTGGGGGGAGTACGAGAGCCTACGGTGGGTTTCCACAGGTCCTGCAGCCCCACCATGCTGTGTCTCTGTGCCGTGAACCAGGAACCAAGGCTACCCACTTCCTGTGGCAGACCTCTCAATACTCCACCACTGGTGACTGGAGACGCTCTGTGATCACCTCCTATGGGACTCCAGGCTCCTGATTGGTCCCCAACAGACACAAAGTTGATTCTGTCAGTGGTCCCAGGCCAGAGGGGAACTGCAGATGGTTAGGGACACATTGGCCTGGACACAGGGCATGCTCCAGGAGCCTTGTGATGACTGGATTTGGAATGTTAATAATCAGGACATGCTGTGGGGACTCTGCTTGTGCCTAAAGGGTCCCAGCCCCACTGAACCTGATGGGGGGTCCTCTTGAGGTGCCTAGAGATTAACAAAGCCTAGGGCTGGGACAAGTGTGGTCTGAGACACCATGCCACCCCGAGTTCTTTCACTCAGCTGCTGCAGATAGTGTGGAAAACCACATACAAAGGGGAATAGCGCAGGTTGCCAAAATACAACCACTGAGCTCACAAGTTTCTCAGGTGCTGTCTGGGGCGCTGACTGGTAAAGAGCAGGGTCCCGAATGCCCCTGAGATTCCCCTAAATGGAGCACCTCTTCTCCAGAGGCCCGCATCAACCATGCCTGGGTACCAGCTGGGCATGCCCCAGGGGGAAAATGTAGACTCTGAGCACCAAAAGCTTAACCACCACAAAAATTGCAAGGCTCTGCATGTACACACACACACACACACACACACACACACACACACACACACTATGATGGCAGCTAATTCTAAGGGTATCAGACCAAGGAGGGAGAAAATATAATACCAGATCAGACCAAATAGACAGGCTGAGCTGCTCTTAATAGAAAATCCAGTCAGTTGCTATGTGAGTTAATGATCTCGCACCAGATAACTGGTGACCTGGACTCCACACAAAGTGGCTGCCGGGACCTCAGCCAGGGCCTTCCTGGGGCTTTCAGGTTCTGCCTCACAGGGAGGCTGAGGGCAGTTGCTGCGGCTGCGGACAGAGGGCGTCCACCAGTACCAGCTGGCTGGTAGCTGAACGCTGCCCTCAGGTCCTCTTCCACAGTCTCTCACTTCAGCACAGGAGCCAGCTGGCCAAGCAGAAGTGCTGTGCTGTGTAACCTAATCGCAGACGTGACCTACTCCATGGGTGAGAAGCCTGTCTTCCTTCCTGTCTCTGCCAAGAGTCCCCTTAGTGTGTGCTGGCTGCCAGTGAGGAGTGGACCTGACTGCTCGTGTGGCCGGCAGCAAGAACCTGCACCCAATGATGGCCCACAGGTGACGAGGCCGCCGGGCTGGAGGCTCCTTGGCAGCTGCGGAGGAGGAGCCTGGAGCTCTCTGGGGAAGCCAGCCCATCATGAGAAACTGCCCCAGCCTCCATCTGAGATCCACAGAACGCCTAGTGAGGTGTGCCCCAAGAGAGCGTGTGCTACCTCTGTCCCATGTGGCAGCGCCCAGGGAGCACGCAGGTCATGGAGGTGCTGCCCTTGGAAGGATTTTTTACTTACTGAATTTATTGGTAGGTTTTAGATATACATTATGGTCACATTCAGCATTATAAATTTGCACCTGTACAAGGTCCATCTTGATTCTCATTATTTTCCCATTCCCCTGCCGTCCATATTACCCCACCACTAGATACATAAGCTTTGCTTCCATTAAAAAAAAATTTTTTTTTGAGACAGAGTCTCGCTTTATAGTTCAGGCTGGCCCTGAGCTCAGCCTCAAACTCACATCACAGCAATCCTCCTGCCTCTGCCTCCTGAGTGCTGGGATTACAGGTGTGAGCTACCATGCCCAGCATTGTGGTATGTGGTGCTGATTGCTGCTGGGCGTGAGTCTCCACACCCAGTACTGCATGTGGTTAACCGGGGATCGAACCCAGGTCCTTGCGCTCGCAAGACAGGCACTGGAACCACTGAGCTAAATCCCTGGCCCCACTTTTAAATTTTTACTATCAATATTTTTCTTTTCCTGTGAGATCCTCATCAGTGCCCATGGCAGTGAGCTGTAATAAACGGAGTCCAGACTCAGAGTCTCCCTGGCTTCCCCTCTTGCCTTCCCCAAGTCCTCCACCCGAGCTGAGTAGGAGCAGGCACCATACTCCGAAACCTCAGAACTGCGACTGGAAAAAGAAACCTCTGCTTTTTATATCATATCCACCTTCCAGCATTTTGTTATGGCAACAGAAAATGGACTAAAACAACCCTGAAGACACTCCCTTCACAAAGGAATTAAGAAATATGTGGTCTGATAAAAAAACAAATATAGAGTGTGGGCTAGGGATTTAGCTCAGTGGTTCTGGCACCTGCTTGTAGAGTTCAATCCTCAGTAACCACATGCAACAATGCTGGGCATGGTGACTCATGCCCACCAGCAATTAGTACCACATACCACAGTGCCAGAAATGGTGGCTCATGCCTGTAATTACAGCACTCGGGAAGCAGAGGCAGGAGGAATGAGACCCTGTCTCAAAACAAAACAAAACAGAACAAAAAAAAATCGAATGTGTTTTTAAAATTATATTAAGAGACAGATTGCCACAGATCTCCCTCAAAATACCCCCATTTCCAACACACTTGTCCTGTCATTCTTGTCACTTTCTGCAGCAGTTGGGAAGTCCTCTTTCCTGAGTGTCTTTAGCTGTACTATGGAGGCCGCCTTGATGTCCCGAATTGGTTCAGAATATTTACCTTTTGTGATCATTTTGACTTTGGGCAAGAGCAGAAGTCTCACAGTGTCAGATCTGGTGAGTGTGTTACATGGCAACTTTTGGTGAGCCTTCCTTTCCATTGGCTGGTACTCAGCAGCAGCATTCACCAACAAATACCCAGAACTACTTCGGAAAGTAGTTCTGGCCCCATAAAATCCAAGTCCTTCCTGCATACATGCAAAATTTCATTCTGTCTCAATGGTCACAAATATGTTAACTGGTTCCAGGATCTAAAGTCTAAAGTCTAAAATCTTGCCTAAATATCTTCCAACTCAGATGTGTATGGGACTCAGCTCCCCTCCAGGTGTGAACCTGGGAGATTAATCACACAATGGGTCTCCAAACTATAACAGTGAGGCAGGCACAGGACTGACACTCACAGTCCAAAAGGGAGAGATGGGCCGGAGGGAAGGAGGGACAAGTCTTGCCCACTTCCAAAACTTGAAGGCTAGAGAATAGCCTCTGTCTGGGCCCTGTGCTTGCCAGGCCCCCTGTGCCCCTGGCTTTCCCAGAGTACCTCTCGCTGCAGCTCTCACAAGTGGGTGTCACACTCCATTAACTCTGGAGTGGCAGGGCTGGCCCCACTCATGGCTCTCCAACACTGCTCTGTGTGAGCCCTGCCCTTGGGAAGTTTCCCTCTGGGCTCTGAGGCTCTCTGGGGGAATATTTTCAAATCTGATGGAAGCAGCCTAGACGGAGTGCAATTGAGGGGCTAGGGGCCCAGCAATAGAGACTAGGGGAAGAACTAGAGCTTGTGATATGACAGTGGCAACAGGGGACCCTCTGCTGATAATGTTTTCACCCCAGTCTTGCACTCTGGTCTTGTGGAGGGAGGAGCGCCTCCTACACCCTATCTCCGGAATGCTTTTGGGGTCCCCATCTTGGACAATAGGCTGTGGCTCTGCTCTCCTCCTAAGACACACAATCCACATTGAACTTCGTATCCACAATCCTGTGACCAAACCCTGATCATTCTCAAAACGAGAATCTAGTTTTCCCAGTATGAAGAAACAGATCTTCCCAGAGGTCAATATTCTGCTTCTTTTAAAACAATTCTGTTTTGGGCCAGGGAGTTAGCTCAGTGGTTCCGGAGCCTGTCTTGCAAGCCCAAGGACCTGGGTTCGATCCCCGGTAACCACATACCGTACTGGGCGTGGAGACTCACACCCAGCAGCAACCAATACCACATACCACAGTGCCAGGCGTGGTGGCTCACGCCTGTAATGACAGCACTCCAGAGGCAGAGGCAGGAGGATTGCTGTGATGTGAGTTTGAGGCTGAGCTCAGGGCCAGCCTGAACCACAAAGCGAGACTCTGTCTCAAAAAAAAAAAAACAAAAACAAAACAAAACAAAGAAAACCCACAATTCTGTGTTTAAATTGTTTTCTCTTCTCACTACAATCGATCAAGAGAAGCCAGGTTATTCCTTCAGTACTTGACTTAGAAATTCCCCACATTTCATTGCTTACAAGATCAACATGTTGTAAAATACTGGGACACAAGCACAATCCAGTCAAGTTCTTTCCCACTCTACAACAAGGATGACCTTTCCTCTGTCTTCCAAGAGCGTATTCCTTCTCTCTGTCTGAAGCCTCGGTGGAATGGACTGCGCTGGCTCCATTTCCACCCCTGCTCAGTGCAGGCCCACTCGTGTGCTCTCTAAGGAGAGCCAGGCGCTCTCTGCAGCTCTCCTCCACTTCTTCTGAACTCTCACAGAGCTGCCCTTTGTAGGCCACTCACAGCTGCAGGGGGCCTCTCCATGCATTTTGAAACTCAGCATCTCTGCCAGAGCTCAGCTTTAAAGCCATCTCCACATGTTTGAGCATTTGGTACATCCACACCCCTGCTTCTCAGCCCTGATTTTTGTCTTAATTTTAAAAAACAATTGCAAATAACAAAAATTTCTTTCTTACAGATCCAGGGGGTACATAGTTCAAGACCTAGACACTGACAGATCCGGTATCTGAGGAAAAGAAGTGGAGGTACTACCCGCGTGGGAGGGGCAAACTAGCTCTCTGGCGTCTCCTGCAGAATGCTAAGCATAAGAGTTCTTTTTCTGTAGCCTAGGAGGTCACCCCAAGCTCTCAACACATGGATTAGTGGGAGGGAAACACAAATATTTAGACAATCAAAATGTTCGTGGAAGACTATAGCAGCTTCTTTTTTTTGAGACAGGGTCTTGCTTTGTAGTTCAGGCTGGCCCAGAGCTCAGCCTCAAACTCACATCACAGCAATCCTCCTGCCTTTGCCTCCCAAGTGCTGGGATCACAGGCGTGAGCCACCACGCTTGGCACTATGCTATGTGGTACTGATTACTGCTGGGCATGAGTCTCCACATCCAGTGTTATATGTGGTTAACTGGGGATCAAACCCAGGTCCTTGTGCTTACAAGACAGGCACCGGAACCACTGAACTAAATCCCCAGCCCCTATAGCAGCTTCTTAAGTGCATGGCTTTAGCATCTGCTTAGCACGAGAAAGTCCCTGGTTTCAGTCTCCAATTTGATCTCCCTCCCCACACACACAATGTGGGGTAACAGGGGGCTCACAGCCTCAGGAAGGAAAATTTGAGTCTTCTTCAATAAAGGCCAGCTGAGGTTCTGGATGAGGTCAAGGAAGTACAGACTGGAGAGAGCTGTGGATATCAATTATACCCTCATGATTAAATTACACAATGAGTCCTGCAGTAACCTAACCTATGTTCTGTTTGCTTGGAGTGTGTGTATGTGTATATGTGTGTATGTGTGTATGTCTACAAGCTAACCCTTTTTCTACCTTTTTCCCATTTTTACTTTCCATATAATCTATTGGAAGTTAGCATTTAGTATGTGGGTAGATACATATGCAGGGAAAATGCCAGTAAATTGGAGGAGTAATTCATACAGTCAGTGATGGACTGACTTGGGCCAGCGTTTCTTCTCACTGAGGGATAAGACAAGAACTTTCTCTCTTGTAAGATAGGTAATGAGATCTCATTATGTGCAGATGTAAATTTTTATTGATACACAGGAGTTCAACTGCTGTGCTGAGTGTACACGTGGAAGCCGAGGTACAAAGAGGTGGATTGTGGTGGTAGCAGCTCCTCGCTCTCAGCTCTGAATGTGCCTCTGGTGCCTTTTCCCAGTATTTGCTTATGTGTTTGTTTTGCCAGCTGGCATGAAGTGACACTGCCACACAGGACCTCCTCTTGGCTCTGCTGTGCCCCAGAGCAGGCTCCTGCAGCCCAGCAGCTTGTCCAGGGCCCGCCTCCATCTCCGCGGCAGCCGGCACCTCCTTGATCTCTCTGGGTGAATGGGAGCACGTGGCCATGACCAAACTCTGTCCAGTGAACACCCCGCCCCCCGCAGCCTACGGAGTGGACTTCCACCAGGTTTCCCTGACACTGCCTCTGGCCACATCCGCACACTCCAGCTGACCCTTCCTTTGAGGGCTGAGCCTCAGCCCTGGGATCAGGACGCTCTTCCCTACATACTCTATTGGAGCCAGAATGGCTCCCCCTCAATTCTTTTTCTCCTTCTGTGGAACAGGGGCTGCACAGGGCCTTTTCATTGAGCAAGATATCCAGTCTGTTTTAAATTTTAAAATTTGAGAGTCCTGCTAAGTCAAAAACATGCCTGCACTGAGCTCAAACTTGAAATTCTGTGACCTCAGCCCCCTGGGGTGTTGGGGTGACAGCCACGTGCCACCATCCCTGGCTGTGGTTGCTGCTTATCAGCCATGTGTGTTCTTTACCATTCTCATCACTTCTTACTGCCTGTCCCTCGTGGCTCTGAACCCTGGTTACGGTCAGTCACACTGAGACTTCCCTTGTTCTAATTCTGTGTCAGTTCTGTCCCCACTTTAGTGCAGCTGACACACTGAACTCCAAGAAGTCAAGCTACGGCTCAGCACTATCTCAGTAGCAGCTAGTGCTCCTTTGCTGTTGCCCGGGGCTAGTGCCCTCTGCTGAGATGTGGGCATCACCAGAGCCTGGCCTCTGACCCGGGGAACTCATCACCTGGGGGCACAGGCAGACATTAAACAGTGAAGATCACACTAGACATGTCAGGCAGGCTTAGTGCTGTGAAGCAAAATTCAAAGGACAGTTGGATCCACAGAGGGCACAGCTGGGAGCAAGAAGCAACACTGGGGAGGACCAGGGAGACCTCACAGAGGCCTCCTGTGAGGAGGTGAGTTTGGGGGTGAAGAGCTCAAGGGAAGATGGAGCAGGGGTCATTCCCGGCGCAGAAAAGATCACCATGGAGTCCCCCAGGTGGGAAGCCACATGGCATTTTCATGCAACAGAAAGATCAGATGTTGCAGGAAAACAAGAAGGGAAGTGGGCAGGGAAAGGTCTGAGCAGAGAGAGGGCAGACCAGGGCACTGCAGGGCAGCGTGGCGCCACTGGAAGTCAGCCAGGAGCCCTGGAGGGACTTCATCGTGCCATGCATAAAGAGCAGTTTGAAAACAGCTGTCTAGAGAAGGGTGCAGAGAGAGTTTGCTCCACACTCACTCTCGGGCTGCTCTGTGCTGCCGTCATGGTTACTGCCATGGACTTGGGGACACTCTACTGTTTCACGGCCACCTCATGCCGGCCAGGCCCACAGGCCAGGCTCATCCCCACTGCCCAGCCTGGGCCTCCCTTGGGTGATGTCTCCACTGACAGGCACCCGCCTGGTGAGGACACAGGATAAACAGTTGTGTGAGGACCCCTGACCTGAGCCTCGTACCAGGAGGGTGCAGAGGGGCTCAGACAGCAGAGACGCCCTGATGTGGGGCCACAGAGACCCGCAGCCGGCGCTGCATGCACAACTTCTCTGCTCTTCCCAGAAGGGCAGAAGGACAAGGAAGGGATAGGACTCCTCTGCTGGAAGGAGTCTCCGTCCTGGTCCCCAGCAAGAAGCAGCGAGGGCCTACATACTTGGGCCCGGGTGACCACAGCGATGGATACTGGGCTGGATGGCAGGCAAAGGGAGCCAGGTTCTTCCTGGCTAAGAAGGACTCAAAGGCTAGAAAATCATTACAGGCGGATGAATTATTCACAGCCTAGTCGACCTCCTTGGTCTCCGACAGCCGGGAGCTTGCTGATTAGGCCAGTGCATCTTATTACCCGGTGCAATGGCCTCTTTTCCTGGGTCTCAGAAGACAACGACGATTCAACACTATCAATATTAATGTGGACTGGCTGACGTGGCAGCTGGCACACCCAGGCCCTCCTGGCCCCCTGCAGTCACCGAGGACACCAGCCCAGGACCTTGCGGTGCCTGTGCGTGGAGACACCTGACCTCAGAGTCAGAATTGCAGAGCCCCAGGTAACCATTTCCTCCTCAGCAGCAGCCCCAGAAACACCTAAAAGCACTGCTTAGTTTCTCAAAAGAAGAGTTTAATGCTAACTTTGCAGCTCTTCGTGGCCTCAGTGGGGTCTCCAGGACGTGTCCCTACCCCAGAGCCAGCACTGTGGGGTGTCCAGCTCCTGAGGCCACTGCGACTAGTCACCACAGAGGGACAGCATGAAACACTTCTCCCATGGTTCTGGAGCCAGAGGTCCAAGATCATGGTGTGGGTGGCTCCTGCTCCCTGGGGAGGCTCCTGGTCACACCTGGTCGGTTCCAGCCTCTGGTGGCCGCTGTCCTTGCAGGGACCCACCATTCCATTTTCCACCTCCGTCTTCATACATGCTTCCCAGCTGTGACACCACATCCGACCCAGGCTATTATTACGTTGTGGCTTTTGCTAGATTTTAAAATTTCAATTAACACAGTCCAAGGACATGTTGGTGGGTTACAGTGTGGCAATTTAATACATGTATACAATGCATGATGATCAGATCCGGGAGAGCAGTGAGTCCATCTCTTATTTATCATTTTTTTTGTGTTGGAAAGAGTCAAAATCCTCTCTACCAGCTACCACAAAATGCTCAGTTGTCAACCTAACTATGGGCTCTTGAAGACAGGAAGCGATCTTGTTACTCAGGATCACCCTGCCCCCTAAACAGTCCTCCCATCCCTCCCTCCCCGTACTCTCCCCGGGCTCTGGAACCCCCAGTCCTAGTCACTGCTGCTTTGAGGTGAACATTTTAGCTTCCACAATAAGTGAAAACGTGAAATGTCCCTATCTCTGTGCCACACTTATTTCACTTAATCTAATGTCTTCCAGTTCTACCCACGTTCTCCACGTTTGGAGATGTCCTTCTTTTTACCACTGGAGAATATTCCCTTGTGCATCTGCATTACAATTTCTTTGTCCATTCATCTATTGACAGACACCTAAATTGGTGTTCTGTCTTGATTGTTATGAGTCTTGTTGTGGGGAACACATGAGGGCAGATGTCTTTCCACAGATGACTCCACTTCCCCTGGATCCCCACCTAGCACTGGTACTTCTGAGGTGTTTATAGTTTGGAGGACTCCTGTACTGTTTCCATAGCAGTTGTACTAAGTCATACTGCAGCAGCGGGGCCCTCAGTGTTCTCACCATCTTCTGTCTTTGTGATAACAAAGTGGGATGGAGTCATGTCTCATCATGGGATTGATTGGCGCTTCCTAGACGGTTGCCAGGACAAGATATTGTATCATGTTCTTGTTGGCCATCTGCATCTCCTCTGCTGAGAAGTGTTTGCTCGGGTCATTTGTTCATTCTTAAAAATCAGATGATTTGTGGGCCAGGGATTTAGCTCAGTGGTTCCGGCGCCTGTCTTGCAAGCGCAAGGACCTGGGTTCGATCCTCGGTAACCACATACCATACTGGGCATGGAGACTCATGCCTAGCAGCAACCAGTACCACATACCACAGTGCCGGGCATGGTGGCTCACGCCTGTAATTCCAGCACTCGGGAGGCAGAGGCAGGAGGATTGCTGTGATGTGAGTTTGAGGCTGAGCTCAGGGCCAGCCTGAACCACAAAGTGAGACCCTATCTCAAAAAAACCTAAAAAAAAAAAAAAATTAGATGATTTGTTTTTCTTTTTTTTGTTGGCGATTGGTTCAGTTTTTTAAAATATTCTGGAAATTAATCCTTTTTTAGATTAATAGTTCACAAATGTTCTCCTCCTTTCTATAAGCCATGTCTGCATTCAGCTAATTATGTATTTTTTGCTGTAGTTTAAAAAAAATCAAACTCTGCTTTTATTATCTATGTTTTGGGGGTCATATACAAAACATCTTCACCCAGACCAATATCCTGAAGCTTTTCCTCTGTTTTCTTCCAGGACTTTCAAAGTCTTAGATCTTACATTTAAGTCTTTGATCTATTTTGAATTGATTTTTGTACATGGTAAGAGATAGGGCTCTGTTTATTTCTTCTGCAAGTGGGTATGAGAAAACCCGGCAACATTTTATTGAAGAGACTCTGCTTTTTCCTGTGTACACTCTTGTTGCCTCTGTGGAAAATCGGAGCTGCCCCTGTGGTGCACACCTAGAACTGGGAGATTGAGGCAGGATGGCCACGAGTTCACAGCCAACCTGGGCTAAATAGAGTAATCCTGTCTCAAAAAAACATACGGCTGTAGACATGTGGGTTTCTTTCTGTGTTCTACACTCTGTTCTGTTGGCATCTATGTCTGTTTCTATGCCAGTACATGCTGTTTGAGTTGCTATCACATTGTAGTATATTTCGAATTCAGACACGCTAACATTTATACCTTTGTTTTTTCACTCCAGAGTGCTATTTTTATAGACTTCAATGCAAAGTTTAGGAGCCTTTTTCCTACTTCTGTGAGGAATGTCATTGGTATTTTGCTAGGAATTACATTAAGTCTGTAGATCACTTTTTCGGGTAGTATTGACACTTTAACGGTATTCTTCAGAGGCCGGGGATTTAGCTCAGTGGTTCCAGCTCCTGTCTTGCAAGCTCAAGGGCCTGGGTTCGATCCCCTGGTAACCACATACAATACTGGGGGTGGAGACTCACACCCAGCAGCAATCAGTACCACATACCACAGTGCGGGGAGTGCTGGCTCACGCCTGTGATCCCAGCACTCGGGAGGCAGAGGCAAGAGGATTGCTGTGATGTGAGTTGGAGGTTGAGCGCAGGGCCAGCCTGAACCACAAAAGCGAGACCCTGTCTTAAAACAAAACAAAACAAAACAATATTCTTCAAATTCATGAATGTGAGGTTCTCTATTTTTTGTGTCATCTTCAATTTCTTTTATGTGTTCTGTAATTTTTATTGTAAAAATCACTTGTTCCTAGTTTTTGTTTGGCTGACTTTTTCTTCCTCCTGCTGAGAATGGAATTGCTTTCTTTGCAATTTTGTCATAAGCACACACTGATTTTATATCCTGAAGCCTGACTGAATTAATTTATTATTTCTAGTTTTTATTTTTTGGTAGTCTTTAGGTTTTTCTATAAAGAAAAATCATGTTGTTTGCAAACAGGAATAATTTGATCCCCCTACCCCTTCGCTGCTTCACTCTTCTTAGTGTTTTTCTCTGGCCTGGCTACACTAGCCCATGACGTGCTGCATAAATGTTGTGCAGGTCAATGCATTTGTTAGTCATTTTAGAGAAAATAACTGTGGTTTTCCCATGGGGTGGGGTGTAGGCTATGGGTGTGCCTGTGCACCTTCTGTGTTGAAGTCCACTCCTTCTGTAACTATTGTTTTAGAGTTTTCATCATAAAACAAGAATGTTACCAAATGCTTTTTATGTATCTATTGGGATGGTCATACAGTTTGTAGCTATCATTCTATTGATGTACTGTATTATGTATATTGATTTGCATATGTTTAAACATCTTGCATTTCTGGAATAAATCCCACTTGATCATAGTGTATGATCTTTTTATGAGAACTTTTGCACCTATATTAATTAGAAATGTTGGTCTGTTGTTTTCGTGTGTGTGTGTGTGTGTGTGTGTGTGTGTGTGTGTGTTTGTCTGGTTTGGGGCTCAAGGTAATGCTAGCCCCACTGAATGTATTTATTAAGATTTCTTCACTTTCAATACTTTTCGATAGTTTGAGAAGTAGGGATGTTCATTTTTCTCTCAAGATCTTATAAATACAGCAGCAAAGCCCCCTGGCCCTGAGCTTTTCTTCGCTGGGAGACTCCCTGTCCCTCAGTGTAGCTCATGCAGGTCTCTGGTCTGCTGGAGTTTTCTGCGCCCTCCCAGTTCACTTCGGGGAGGCTGCGTGATCAGCTCTCTGTGGCGGTCCCTCCATTGCGGCTCTGTTTTCATTGATGACTTTCTTTTTTTTTTTTTTTTTTAATTTTTTTATTTATTTTTTTTTTATCTTTATTGGTACATTAAATATACACATCATGATTGCACTCCATAATGGGGATTTGTACCAGTATAAGACACAACTTAATTCTCATTTTTTCCCATAGCCCCACCCACCCTACCACCCCCCCATATGAGTTGCTCCATTAGTTTCTTAATTTGAAATGTTTTATTGCTTCATTTTTGCTGTATCTATTTGTTGTTGTAAACTCACATCCTGGCACTACCTTTGCTACATAGGTAGCCCTTGGCTACACCTCTGATAGGTTTTGCTATGCTGTCTTTTTATTTTCATGTGTTTCAAGAAATGTTTAACATCCCTTTAACTTGTTCACTGATTCATTGATCATTCAAGAAAATGTCATTTAACTTCACTGTATCTGTACAACTTCTAACGTTCCTCTAATTGTTGATTTTTAATGCATTCAATTGTGGTCAGAGGATGCATGATACAATTTCAATTGTTTTGAATTTGCTGATGTTTATTTTGTGGCCTAACATATGAAATGGGATTTTAAAAATATGGCATGTGTTAAACTGAAAAAACAATGACAGTTAAAGATTCCCTGCCCGTATGCTCATCACTGTATTCCTTCTCACTTAGGGCATGCTCACCTCATCCTTTTCAGCCACTTTCTGAAACTTTTCTGAAAGTTCTTCTTGATGAATGTCTTTAGCTGCAGCCTTAATGTTCTGAGTTGATGGAAAATGTTTACATTTCATGCTCATTTTGACTTGGGGCAAGAATCAGAAGTTCTCTGTACCAAACCCAGTGATGAAGGTGGATAAGGACGCATCATGATATTTTCTTTTAATGCCTTTTTTTAGTAGTACAATTCTGAAGTGATAGTGTACATAATGCTTTTTTTTTTTTGAGATAGGTTCTGGCTTTGTAGTTCAGGCTGGCCCTGAGCTCACTATGTAGCCCAGGAGAGCCTCAAACTCACAGCAATCCTCCTGCCTCTGCTTCCCAACTGCTGGGATTACAAGCCTGAGCCATCACGCCCAGCACTGTGCTATGTGGTACTGATTGCTGGTGGGCCTGAGTCACCATACCGGGCATTGTTGTATGTGGTTAACTGGGGATTGAACTAGAGACCTTGCGCTTGCAAGGCAGGCACTGGAATCACTGAGCTACATCCCCGGCCCAATGCACTGTAATTTTTAATGTCTCTTTCCTCTCTTTCTTCCACCTCTCTCCATTTCTTGGTTCTCTTCTTACTTGGAAAATATCTACCTCCCTGTTTCTTATGGCCTATCTTTTCTTTTGCTCTTAATTTATACATTCATTTCTCATATGAAATAAATGATATTTAACTTTTGTAGCTGATTTATTTCACTTAACATTATGAACTAAATGTGCATATATTTTCTTACAAATGACTCAGATTTGTCCTTCATAACAGAGTAGTACTCCATGGTGTATAAATACCACATTTTTACATCTATTGATGGACATGTAAGTGCTTCAAGGATTTATTATAAACTGTGCCACTATAAACTTGGGTACATATGTCATGGAAATATGATACCTTTAACTCTCTTGGAAAGATACCTCACAGGGAAACGGACTCTATGTGGAGCTGCTTGAGGGCTTTCCATACCAGTTTCCTCGCCTAGTGGTTGTTCTAGTTTACATTCCCCCCCAACAATGGAGAAGGGCGCCTTTTCACTAAAACCTCACCAGCTTTCATTATTAGTTGATTTCTTGAAGACTGCTATTCTTTCTGGAGTAGGATGGAATCAATCTCAGTTTTATTTAAATTTACATTCCTCTCATGACCAGCAGTGCTGAAGATTTCATTATGTATTTATTGGCCATTTGTACTTCTGTTTGTTTCTGGTCCTGGGAACTGAACTCAGGACCTTAGCACCACTGAGTTAAACCTCCAAACTCATTTGTACTTCTTTTGAGAAATGTCTGTTTTTTCAGTTTTTTGAGACAGGGTCTCATTCTGTAGTTCAAGCTACCTTCGAACTCACAGCAATACTCCTGCCTCTGTCTCCCTGGAGACTAATTTCAGTTGCTTGTTTTTTATTTGTGCCTTTTACTCTAGAGAGACCTATTTTTATGTGAGATCTTTAGCATATTCCAGATAACAGCCTTCTGTTTGAAGGACAGCTGGCAAAAATTTTATTATTCTGTAGATTTTTTCTCACTCTGATTTTTCATTTCTTGCACAAAATATGTGCACTTTGATATACTCCTATTTGTGGATTCTTGCTCTTTTTTTTTTTTTTTTTTGAGACAGGGTCTTGCTTTGTAGTTCAGGCTGGACCCTGAGCTCAGCCTCAAACTCACATCACAGCAGTCCTCCTGCCTCTTCCTCCCGAGTGCTGGGATGACAGGCGTGAGCCACCACGCCCGGCACTGTGGTATGTGGTACTGGTTGCTGCTGGGGTGAGTCTCCACGCCCAGTATTGTATATGGTTTCCAGGGATCAAACCTGGGCCCTTGTACTTGCAAGACAGGCGCCGGAACCACTGAGCTAAATCCCCGGCCCATATTTCTTAGGTAATTAAGGCTCCATTCAGAAGGCCCTGGTCTACAGCTGTGACTGAGAACTTTACCTACCTTATCTTCCAGCACAGTAAGCGTTTTGGCTTTAATATTTGTATCTCTGAGCCATTTTGATTTTAGTTTAGTATGTGGTGGGACATAAGGGTCTCACTTCAATCTTCTTCATGTGGATACCAGATTTTCTCAGCACCCTTTTTTAAAGAGACTATCTTTCCTCCAGCATACATATTGTTTAACCCTTTGTCAACTATCAGATGACTTAATGTGTCTGGGTGGTTTCTGGATCCCACGTTCCATTCCACTGGTCCACTGTCTGCTTAATTCCACTGCCGTGCCATTTTCATCACCGTGGCTTTGTAACATAATTTGAAATCCAGCAGTGCAGTGTCTTTTGCTTTATTCTTGTTACTCAAGACTGTTTTTGCTATTCCATGCCTTTTCTATTTCAGTCTGTTGATTTTAACTCCATGTTGTCGATAGGATGGTTTTCTCTAGGGCTGTGAGGATGCCATTGCTATTCTGATTCTTGCATTCTGCTGGAGCATCAGTTTTAGGAGCATGGTCATCTTGACAGTGCTGGTTCTGCTTATCCAGGACAGGAAATGTCTTTCTACTTCTGATGTCTTCTTTGATCTCCTTTTCCAGATTACTGGAGTTTTCATTTTAAAGATCTTTCATTTCTGGTTAGGTTCATTCTTTCTCTTGATGCTATTGCGACCAGCATTATTTTGCTAATTTCTTTTTCAGTGGGTTTGCTATTGGTGTACATGAGTTATTAATTTTTGTATTAATTTTTGTTATTAATTTTTGTATATTAATTTTTGTATCCAGATTTTGTTTCCTGCTGCATTGCTGAATTTGGTAAACTGTAAGATCCTTTTTGTGGAACTTTTTGGGCCTTCTATATAAAGGATCATGTCTTCTGAAAATAGAAATTAAAATCTGAAATCTGAAAATTAAAATAATTTAAGTTCTTCCTTTTCTATTTTTGTCCCCTTATATATTTCTCTAGCCCAAATGCTCTGGCTAATGTGTCATGTACTATATTGAACAGGAGTGGTCACACTGAGCATCTTTGTCTTGTTCCTGATTTGAGAGGGAAAACATTAGTTTTTCTCCATTTAAATAGGTTGGCAATAAGTTTGTCATGAAGGGATTTTATCAGATTGACATAAGGTCCTTCTATGCCTGTTTTGTTCAGAGGTTTTATCATGAGTAGTTTTTTGTTTGTTTGTTTTGAGACAGTGTCTTGGTACATAGTCCAAATGGCCTTGAACTCACGGTGTAGCTCAGGTTCTCCTCAAACTGATGGCAGTCTTCTTGCTTCAAACATCTGAATGCTGAGATTATAGGTGTGCACTGCCACACCCACATAATTGTTGGATTTTTATCAGCTTTTCTGCATCTTTTGATATGAGCATGTGATTTTTGTCCTTCCTTCTGTTTACATGGTATGTTACATTTTTAAATTTCCAAATGTTGAACCATCCTTGCATCTCTGGTCATACTGTATGATATTTTAGATGATTTGTGTTCTATTTGCCAGTGTCCTATTGAAGATTTTTGAAATTCATATTCCTTAAAGAGATTGGGTTGTGTTGACTAGATCTTTTGAATGCTTCAGTGTTTATGAAGTTGGATGGATCTATATTTGGTGTATACATGCTTACATTTGTTACATTCCTGTTGAGTTGTTTTATTAAATAATATTTAGTTACCTTATCTGTCTCTTCAGATCAGCTTTAGCTTGAAGTTTACTTTATTGAGAATAAAATTACTACCTTGGTCGGCTTGCTTTGAGGGCCCTGGCACATGGAATATTTTCCATCCTTTGATTTTTAGTCTACGAATTTCTTTTTTGGATGAGATGTGTCTTTTGTATGCAATGGAACATTACATTTTCCTTTTTGATTCAATCTGTCAATCTGTGTCTTTAATTGAGGAGTTGAAGCAATTACATTGAAAGTTATTACTGAAAGGTATTGATTTATTACTGTCATTGCATTCTTTTTCTGTTATTGACTCTATTATTTCCCTTTTGCTTAACATGTTCACATCAGGGTTGTAATTCATATGTCTCACTGCTGAGTGGCTCGGATTTGAATTCAGTATTCCTGCCAGTTTGAACCACTAGTGGCAAATGCGTGACTATCTGGAAAAAATGGGTGCCTCTGTGACCACAAGAGCTGAATGTGTTCTGATGAACTGCACACTGCAGAAATCAGGGGCCTTCATGTATAAAATATTTTAAATAAATGTGAAAATATAAGTAAATTTCTTTTAATTTAATGGAATAAATGTATTGATTATTGTAATAATTTCAGTTGGTATGATTAGTGTTAGTATGTGTATTTGGGCAGTAATTATTCAGATTCAAGGAACTAACTAGATTTGGTTCATTTGCAGACTTTTTATTAATTTTGTTATTAAAAACACCAATACAAGTGATTAGATCCGTTTGGTACAAAAGCCATCCATTGGAAAAGACATGTATGTGTTACTGGTGATCAAGCTGGAGAGAACCTATCAACTACTTGTCTCATTTGTTGTATTTATTTCATCTAACTTTTTGGTTCATTGTATCTGTTTTCAATACTCCTGAGTACTTTTTGGAGCGTTGGTTTGCTGTGTATGTATTTCTTCAGGTGTTCTTTATGAGAATGTTCTTATTTCTTCATCAATTCTAAAAGATAGTTTTGCAGGATACACTAGTATGGGTTGGAAGATGTTCTTTTTTAGGTCTTGAAACATTGCATTGCAAGCTCTCTGGCCCCTAAATTTTGTGTTGAAATACTTGTTGTAATCCTAATGGATTTACTTTTATAAGTGATATTTTTTCTCTCACAGATTTAAGAGTCTTTTGGTTAGACATCTGGGATTGTGCATAGGATGTGTCATGGGAACTATTTATTCTTCATAGTTATTTATCGTTCTGGTTTACCTGTTTGTTCACTTCTTGACCTATACTCAGAAAATTTGTATTATGATTTCTTTTTTTTTTTTTTAAGGCTTTTTGAGACAGGGTCTCACTTTGCTGTTCAGGCTGGCTCTGAGCTCAGCCTCCAACTCACATCACAGCAATCCTCCTGCCTCTGCCTCCCGAGTGCTGGGATTACAGGCGTGAGCCACCACGCCCGGCACTGTGGTATGTGGTACTGGTTGCTGTTGGGGTGAGTCTCCACACCCAGTATAGGTATGTGGTAACCGGGGATCAAACCTGGGTCCTTGCGCTTGCAAGACAGGCGCCGGAACCACTGAGCTATATCCCCGGCCCCTGTATAATGATTTTTGTAAGCAGACTTACTCCATGAGCTGTCTTCTAATTTCTCTCTACTTCCAATGAACTTTAACTTAGTCTTCTTAGTATCATCAAGCAGCTGTTAAACAGATTTTTCTCAATCTCTTATCATTTTAATGTTTCTCTGAGTAAATAAGCACATATTTCCAAATTATCCTTGATTTCTGAAGTCTTATCTTCACATTGGTTATTTCTGCTGTTTTATTATTTTTTTAAATCTATGGAATTCTTTATCTCCAGGATTTTTGTTTGACATCTTTCATATAGTCTATTTTTTTCTGCTAAGTTTGTCATTCAAGTTTCACACTCTTTTATTATTTTTTCCAATTCTTTATTTATTGCTGCCACAACCACATTGACTGGTTTGCATGACAGATTATTTTAGGTTGTATCCTCTTTGAGGTTACCTGGCTTCTTTATTTCCTGCTCAATCATTTCTTCCAACTTCACTATCTGGCCCTTCTTTTCCTCTACAGTGGCCTTTGGGTCTGATTTGGGGAGAGTTGAGCATCATTTTTTTTTCCACTGAGAGTTGAGATCAAAGAAAGTAAAGAGAGAATGTTGTTGGTATGAAGATTCTTTCAGTCAGGTTTTGTTTTTGAGTGATTTGTTGCTGGCTTTATTTGTCTAGAGGTACTGTTTGCTACTGTATTGTTTAACTGAGTTGCATTTTTTTCAAAACTTTTTCTCTGATACCAAAGGTACTTCCTGCTCCAACTTCAGGATTAGTTCTGCTTTTTTAAAGCTGGTCTATGACTGTGGCAAATCACACAGTGTCTCCAAACTGCACTTGCTGGACCCATGACTCTACTCTGCTGCAATGCCCCAGCCACCATTTCCTCCTCGAGGCTCAGTGCTGACCAAACACAGTCAAATACACCCCCAAGTGCCACCGGGGCATGGCCCATTCCTACACTGGCTGCAGAAAGTGCTCCAGACCTTCAGACATTTGCTTTAAATAAGTTTTACAGAAGCTTGCATATGGCCACTGCATCAGGATTGACATTCACCTCTGGTTCTGCAAAACTAGCCTCGTCTGGCAGTGCAGACGAGCCCTTCTCCCTGCAGGCCCTGGCTGGGAGCTCGCGTGAGGCACGGGGAAGGGCAACTGCACCGCTGCCCTGATGAGCCTGCCTTGTTTTGGCTGGCCTATAGCAGCAAAATTCATCATATTTTCATCACACCATGTAAAGATGTGGGAGAAAATAAAAAGCAACATTTACCTGGTGGGAGAACATGGTTAGTTGTAAGCACAGGATAAAAATGGCACTCAATATTAAAATTAAAATTTGATAATCTTTAAACATAAACTTACTTACGATTATGATAAGATTTTCATTTTTTGTTTGTTTGGGTTTTTTTTGTTTTTGAGACAGGGTCTCACTTTGTGGTTCAGGCTGGCCCTGAGCTCAGCCTCAAACCACATCATAGAAATCCTCCTGCCTCTGCCTCCGAGTGCTGGGATTACAAGCATGAGCCAGCACGACCATCACTGTGGTATGTGGTACTGATTGCTGCTGGGCATGAGTCTCCACACCCAGTATGGTATATGGTTACTGGGGAATCAAATCCAGGCCCTTGCATTTGCAAGACAGGTGCTGGAACCACTGAGCTAAATCCCCGGCCCATGATAAGATTTTCTTATAACATCTTACTCTTACATTAATTGGTTGAAGCATTTTACTCTTTGTAAAAGTATGTACAGAAATAGTTTGAAGAAAATATGCACCAGAAAAAATTTTTAAATACATATAATAATGGTATTTGTTCCCAAAAAAGAGACAGTATCTATAACAAAGCTAACAACCCGCCACAGGAGGCCACTAGGAAAATCCCAGCAATTAACATAAAGTCACTCTCAGTGGTCCATTAGCCACAATTAAAAAGTACATAAAAATTAAGCTTACTGGCATATTAGAAATACATTTCAATTCATTTATGGACCCAACATAGTTCCACATGGAAGAGTGCCAGAGCCTGCACCTAGGTCTGGTGTGCAGTGAGTAAGTGCTGCAGTGGGGCTAGGACTTATGCAGAGACCTAAGGGTCACTTCCGTTGGGAGGACAACCCAGGGAGTAATCATTTCTTTTCTTTCTTTCTTTTTTTTTTTTTTTGAGACAGGGTCTCACTTTTGTGGTTCAGGCTGGCCCTGAGCTCAGCCTCAAACTCACATCACAGCAATCCTCCTGCCTCTGCCTCCCGAGTGCTGGGTTTACAGGTGTGAGCCACCACGCCCAGCACTGTGGTATGTGGTACTGATTGCTGCTGGGCATGAGTCTCCACACCCAGTGTTGTATGTAGTTAACCGGGGATCGAACCGGGGTCCTTGCCCTTGCATGACAGGTGCCAGAACCACTGAGCTAAATCCCCGGCCTGGGAGTAATCATTTCTTAAGAGTTCTAAATATTAACAAGAAAGTTACTTGCAATAAGCACTTTACAGTCATTGACTGAGGAATTAAACCAAAAACATCATCAACAACAACAAAAAATAGAAATGAGAAAACATCCAAATAAGACTCAAACCCCGAATTTCAGATCTCCCAAGGGAAAGTTAGAGACCAATGAGGACCAACCTGAAATTCAACTACCTGGATTCCCTGAAATGGCAACAAAAGAAGATCTGGAAAAAACGAAACCAAAATAATCTCTTGGGGCTGGGGATTTACCTCAGTGGTCTGCTTGGCAAGTGCAAGGTCCTGAGTTTGATCCCCAGTAACCACATACCACAATGCCAGATGTGGCAGCTTATGCCTATAATCCCAACACTCAGTAGGCAGAGGCAGGAGGATTACTGTGAGTTTGAGGCTAGTCTGGACTACATAGTGAGTTTAGGACCAGCCTGAACTACAAAGCAAGACCCTGTCACACACACACAAAAAAAGTGATCTCTCAGATAACAACAGAGATGATAATCACACTGAAAGATATAAATAAAAAATTACAGGACGTTAGGAATGTAATGAAATCCCAGCATAGAAAATAAATAGGATCCAATAAACAGATTTAACTGAATTCAAGAGATTAAAAACTCTATTGAAAGGTTACACAATAACGCTAGTGAATCCGAAGACAGACTCTCAGACAGAGACAATGGGATTGTAGTTAGTGATCAAGAAAGGAAAAATTTCTTTAAAATAGTAAAGGACCATGAGAAATCAATCCAGTAGCTGCTTGATGATGCAAAGAAGAACAACTTAAGTCAAGGAAGTCAGAGTCAAGGAAGAAATAGGAGAGAGTACAAATGACATAAAAAACTGTTCACAGATGTAAAGGCAAAAAACATCCCAAGCAAGAAAAAAGAATTTGGCATCCAGATAAGTGAGGCAAACAAGACTTCAACTAACCAGGATCAAAAAAAAAAAAATCCACACCTAGGCAAATAATAGTCAAAATATGAAAACCCAACAGAAGAATGAAACTGACAGAAGTTAGAGGAAAAAACCCAAATAATATACAAAGGAAAGCCCATCAGAATTATAGCAGACTTTTCAACACAAACTCAAATTAAGGGGAGCCTGAAGTGAAATATTTCAAGCCCTAAAAGAAAACAACTTCCAACCTAGATTGATATATCCTCCCAAATCAATGTGGAAAAAAGATACTTCCATGAAAAAGAACACCTGAAAAACTTCATAAATACCAAAGTTGTGTTAAAGAAATTCTCAACAATATTCTAGAAAAAAGACCATGAGGGTCTCTACTCCATGAGGCCTAACAGAATGAAGCCATTAGGCAAGGCAAGAAATTAAATGACTGGGGTGGAAATTTTAAAAAATGATAATACTAAAAGAGCCAACTACAGGAAAATAGCATCACAAGTATAAGTCAACACATATCAGTTATAACTATCAATGTCAGTGGCCTCAATTCACCAATTAAAAGAATAGACTGACTCAGTGGATCAAGAAGCAAGATCAATAATATGTTGTATTCAAGAAACACACTTAATTCAAAAATTCATAGACTGAAAGTAAAAGGATGAAAAACCATTCTCTATGCGACAGGAAACCACAAAAAAACAGAAGTGGTTATCTTACTTGCAAACAAAGTAGATTTCAAACCAAAACTAATGAAGAAAGAAAAATAAGGTCACTACATCCTCATACAGAGAACAATTCAAGAGGAAGAGATGACAATCATCTCTATGTACTAAATGCTAGTGCACCCATTATATAAAACAAATATTAATGGACTGAAAAGCCAAACCAGAACTAATACAGTAATAATGGGGGACTTCAACACTCCATTGTCACAAATAGACAGATCAATTAGACAAAAAAAAAAAAAAAACCCACAATGAAATACTAGAACTGAGCTAAACTTTTGAACAAATGCACTTAATAGATGTTATGGAGTATTCTACCCCAGAGAATCAGAATACACATTCTTCTCAGCTGCACATGAGTCATTCTCCAAAACAGGTCACATGTTACTTCATAGAAATTATTTAAGTAAATGCAAGGGAATTGAATTTATTCCCTGTACCTGTCAGACTATAGTGTCTTAAAATTGTAGATCAGTAGCAAAAGAAATTCCAAAAACTTCATAAACATATAGTAATTGAATAATGCTCTTCTGAACAGCCAGTGGATAATAGAAGAAGTTCAACAGTTTCTACAATTAAATGATAACGTCAGTATAAGATTCAGGAATTTACAGGACACAATGAAAGCAGTATTGTGAGGAAAATTCATAGAAGGAATGCCCATAGTAGGAAAATAGATCAAGCTCAAATAAATAACCTTATGATCAACTGTAAGCTCCTAGAAAATGAAGATCAAGACAAACCCAAAGCTCATACAAGGGAGGAAATTATACAGAACAGAGCAAAAATTAATGCAATGGAGACTAAGAGAACAATACACACACACAAAAATCAATGAATCTAAGAGTTTGGTTCTTTGAAAGAATAAACAAAATCAACAAACCCTATACAGCCTTATCAAAAAAGGAAGGAGGGCCATGGATTTAGCGCAGTGTTCCAGTGTCTGCTTGGCAAGTGCAAGGTCCTGAGTTCAATCCCTGGCACCACATACCATAATGCTGGGTATGGTGGCTCCTGCCTATAATCCCAGCACTCAGGAGGCAGAGGCAGGAGGATTGCTATGAGTTTGAGGCTAACTAGGGCTATATAGTGAGTTCAGGATCAGCCTGAACTACAAAGCAAGACCTTGTTCAAATAAATAAATAAATAAATAAATAAATAAACAAATAAATAAATAAAAATAAAAAGGAAGAAAGGAAAAGGCTCAAATCCATGCAATTAGAAATGAAAAGGGACAGACCTGCCAGATTTCCATTCCTCAGCAGGCAAATCTGAGTAAACGCCACAAAGTTTGCCCAGTGACTTCCCTCACCAGCCAGCAGCCTTCCTGTCATCAGGACCAGACAAGCAGCCCACAGGACCTTCATTCCCCTGTGGGCGAGTCTAGGTAAGAGCCATGGAAGTCTCCTGGTGACTTCAGCTGCCGACCAGCAGCATTCCTGCCACTGGGGCCAGACTAGAAGCTCTGAGACCCCAATTCCTGTGTGGGAGAGTTTGGCAAGTGCTGCAGAGGTTGTGCAGTGTCTGTTGGTGCAGATCAGCAGAATAGAAATGAGAAAAAATTCAAAAACCCAAATACAAAGATCATCACCACAGGAGAATTCAGGGGAAAGGGAAATGGAACAAGCTAAAGCTCAATCACCAGAACTCTCTGAGACATTAAGAAAAGCATACCTTGTATATGGAAATCAGAACTGATCTCCGAGATGAAAACAGAGATACTGTCCACAGTGAAAGATAGGATTAAAGAAGAGATCAGGAGCATGATAGAATCTGAGATAACAAAAGCAATGGAACCTTTTAAACAGCTTCAAGTAAAACTATAGATGATTAAAATTGAGAACCAAAGTTTGAGAAGCAGGTTGAATGAAACTGATGCCCAGATCTCAGAACTAGAGGACTGGATCGCAGCCAATGAACAGGAAAGGAACAATCTATGGAAAACAGCAAGGGATCATGAAAAATCAATTGAACAGCTCATAGATGATTCAAAGAAGAATAACATAAGATTGTTTGGAGTCACTGAGGAAGCAGGAGATGGCACAAAAGACATAAAAAAAATTGTTCACAGATATAATGGCAGAAAACTTAACCAGAAAAGGAAAAGAATTGGACATACAGAAATGAAAAGAGTGGAACTACAACAGATCCAGCAGAAATCCAAAGAATAATAAATATCTACTTTGAAAACCTTTACTCCAATCAGATGAAAAACATAAAAGAAATAGACAAACTCCTAGATGTATGAATTTCCAAAGTTCAACAAAGAAGATATAAAAACTCTGAACACCCCAATAGCAATCAGTGAAGTGGAAAACAAAATTAAAAATCTACTGACAAAGAAAAATCCTGGTTCTGATAGCTTCCATGCTGAATTCTACAAGAAATTTAAGGAAGAGCTAATGCCACTACTTCTCAAATTCTTTAATGAAATACAAAGGGACATAAAACTTCCAAATTCATTCCTCGAAGCAACCCTTACCTTGATTCCAAAAGCAGAGAAAAAACCCAGTCAAGAATGAAAACTACAGGCCAATCTCTCTACTGACTGTAGATGCAAAAAACCTCAACAAGATACTGTCAAACAGAATACAGAGGACCATCAAGAGGATCATACACCATGACCAAGTTGGATTCATCTCAGGGATGCAAGGATGATTTTGCATATACAAATCAATAAATGTAATATACTATATTAACTGAGTCAAGGACAGAATTCATATGATCATCTCAAAAGATGCAGAAAAAGTGTATGACAAAATCCAACACTGATTCATGATTAAAACCTTACAGAAAATTGGATTAGAAGATCTTTATGTCAACCTAATAAAAGCTGTTCATGAAAAACCAACTACCAACATCATACAAAATGGTGAAAAACTGAAACCTTTCACAATAAAATCAGGAACAAGATAAGGATATTCATTATCATCACTCCTGTCCAATAAAGTTCTGGAAACATTAGCCTCAGCAATTAGTCAAGATAAAGAAATAAAAGGAATACAGATATGAATGGAAGAAGTTGAGCTGTCATTATTTGCTAAAGACATGATACTCCACAGAGAAGACCCCAAAAACTCAGCCAAAAAACTGCTTGACTTAGTCGCCAGGTTCAGTACAGTAGCTGGATATAAGGTTAACACTCAAAAAACAATAGCCTTCCTATGAATAAATAATAAACTGATTGTGAGACAAATAAGGAAATAATTCCTTTTAAAATAGTATCCAGGCGCCCAGGGACTGAGGTTAGCAGTGGGCGGCTTGGAAACAGCAACTGTGCCACCGAAGCTGCACCAGGGTTGGAGCTTACCGGCCTCCAGGCCCATGCCGGAAGAGCGCCCAGGGACTGAGTTTAGCAGCGGGTGGCTCAGGAAACGGCGACTGAGGCACCGAGTC
>PVIR01010071.1:0-24270 GCA_004026965.1 Petromus typicus
CCCCGGTAACCACATAACAATACTGGGTGTGGAGACTCACACCCAGCAGCAACCAGTACCACATACCACAGTGCTGGGCGTGGTGGCTCACGCCTGTAATCCCAGCACTCGGGAGGCAGAGGCAGGAGGATTGTGATGTGAGTTGGAGGCTGAGCTCAGGGCCAGCCTGAACCACAAAGCGAGACCCTGTCTCCAAAAAACCTAAAAAAAAAAAAAAAAAAAAAAAAAAGCTCCAAGATTTAATAACCAAATTCAGTAGCATTGTTCAATATCACCATTCAAAAATCAGTGGTAGCAGGTTGGGGATTTAACTCAGTGGTGTGACACATGCCTGGAAAGTGCAAGGTCCTGAGTTCAAATCCTAGTACTAAAAAAATAAAAATCAGTAATATCCCTGTATACAAATAACAAACTCATTGAGAGAGAAATTAGTGAAACAGCACCTTTCACAATCGTATCCAAAAAATGAAATACTTACGAATCAGTCTAAGGAAGGAAGTGAAAGACTTCTACTTTGAAAACTGTAGTAATCAGAAAAAGGAGAGCTGGCAGAGAGAGGATTTAGCTCAGTGGCCATCCTAAACTGCAAAAGAGAGTCCCTGTCTCAAAAAAAAAAAAAAATTACTAAAAAGAAAGCTTGCCAACCTAGTAGAAAAGTGGATGACATCTTGGGTGTCCCAGAACATGGTAAGCAAATATACAATAAATACATAAACATATAAATAGATATTCAATCGTTGTTGTAACAGCTGCCATGGAGTCTGTTGGCAATGGCCTCCAATTTTAAGAAGTCAAACATGGCATCAAGTGCTCAGAGAAAAAGGATGAGCCCTAAACCAGAGCTTACTGAAGAGCAGAAACAGGAAATCCGGGAAGCTTTTGGTCTCTTTGATGCAGATAGGACAGGAACCATTGATGGAAGGAACTAAAGCTGGCAATGAGAGCCCTGGGCTTTGGGCCCAAGAAAGAAGAAATCAAGAAAATGATAATCGAGACTGATAAAGAGGGGACAGGCAAAATGAACTAAAGTGACTTTTTGACAGTGACGACTCAGAAAATGTCTGCGAAAGATACCAAGGAAGAAATCCTGAAAGCTTTCAAGCTCTTGGATGATGATGAAACTGGCAAAATATCGTTCACAAATCTGAAGCGTGTGGCCAAGGAGCTGGGCGAGAGCCTGACCGATGAGGAGCTGCAGGAAATGACTGGTGAAGCTGATCGAGATGGAGATGCAGAGGTCAACGAGAAGAAGTTCCTGCGCATCATGAAAAAGACCAGCCTGTACTAAGACCAGTGTCATCCCTTCCTCTGTGCGCGCATGTGCTGTCTTGTGACATCTGGTTTCCCCGTTCTCCTGTATAACTCAGCCTTCACCTCAAATCTATTTTGGACTTTTGGAAGTGTTCTTTGATATTAAAGTTCTTTGTAAAATTACCTGTCAATTACTTTAATTTTTGAAAACTGAATGAGAGCACAGCAGCGTAGGGAAAGGGTCTTCAGGCTTGCTCACATGCCGTGTGTCCTGGCCTTGCTGCATGTTTGTCACGGGCTCCACACAGACCTGAGGGCACTCCTGAGGGCAAGCATATGTGCGCTGGGTCCCCACCGCCATGGGCCCTTCTCTCTGCTTCCCCTGTGCACCTAACGTCCGAGTGCCATTTTCTCTTTTGCAAAACCCAGCGAACCCTTGTGCTAGCGTACGGATGTGTATTAATGCTGTTTGTTTTGTCTTAAAAAATAAAGCATTTCTCAGTTTGAGAAAAAAAGAAAAGATATTCAATCAATCACATTGTTATCAGTAAAATCTAAAGTAAAACTAATGACTAAAAAAATACTAATATTTCTAAATTTTGTTAAGGATGTGGAGCAACTGGAACTCTTATAATCTACTTTGAAAAACCATCTTGGCAAGGTTTGGTGGCATATGCCTATAATCCCAGCTTTCTGTGAGGCTGAGGCCGGAGGATCACAAGTTCATGCCCAACTTGGGTGCCATAGTGACTTAGTGAGACTGTTTCAGGGGGATATGTGGTTTAGAGTGAAAATCCTAAGTTCAATCCCCAGTATGACAAAAAAGAAAAAGGAAAAAACCATTTAGTATCTTTTAAAGTTGAAAATACACCTGCCCCAAAGCCTAGTACATGTCCCCCTAGAGATACGTCCAACTCACATGTGATGACTACATAACACACATAGGAGTGTTCAGAGAGGTGCCAACTTGAAATGTACTCATTCAACACTGAGTGGCCTGACACCTATTGCTGTACACACTACTATGGGAGAGTTTCATAGACATGATAATTAGTGAAAGAAGCCAAACATGGAGGTGTACATAAAAGACAAAACCAGGGAAAGCACCTTGGGATAAACAGCTGAGATCAAGTCTGTGTTCCGCTGGCCCCGACAGGGCTCTGACTTCCGCCTCATGAGATCATGTTTTCTTGAGTTTGACAGTTTATTGCTGATGTATATCATTAGAAAATAGATATGGAATTTTAAGAATTGTTCTGCTCAGCCTTGACGTGAGCATGAGCGTGAGTTACAGGAACCTGAGGAATGTGACTCCCCTGGGGGTCTTCATTCACCCAGGCAGACTTGCCCCAGGGGGGTCAACAGGACTCAACTTTATAGCTCTCTGAAGAAGGCTTGAGCCAACAACAAATGATTCTTTTTTGGCTCAACTATGGAAAAGGAATAAGTGGGCTTCATAAGCAAATTTTCTGCACTTTTAACTGGGAGTATTCCTGCATTAATTGTGACGCAGAAACTCACTTTCCCCATGAACATGCCTCATACAGTTTCCTGAACTGCTATAAGCCACCTGCCTTCTCGACCCAGAGATACAACAATAACTCACTGCGGACCATGGGCATCGTGCATGTTCTTACCCGGGCAGTGTAGCTTTTTTAGAGCTAATCAAAAAGAAAGGAGAAAGCTAAGGGAAAGCTTAGAGAACTCAAGGGCATCCTAAACTGCAAGCTTAGGAGATAGCTTAGAGGGAAAATGACCTTTGTGTGAATGACAGGATAAGCACTTTTTTGTTTTTTCTTTTTTTTTTTTTTAAGGTTTTTTGAGACAGGGTCTCCCACTGTGGTTCAGGCTAGCCCTGAGCTCAGCCTCAGTCTCACAATCACAGCAATCCTCCTGCCTCTGCCTCCCGAGTGCTGGGATTACAGGCGTGAGCCACCACGCCTGGCACTGTAGTATGTGGTACTGATTGCTGCTGGGGTGAGTCTCCACACCCAGTATTGTTATGTGGTTACTGGGGAATCGAACCTGGGCTCTTGCGCTTGCAAGACAGGCACTGGAATCACTGAGCTATATCCCCGGCCCACGTAAGAGCTTTTAAAAAGAAAACACTAAGTGTCTGCTGTTTTGTCTGCAGGTTAACATGTCACATCAAGACATCAGCATCAGATGCAACTAGCTGCCATCAAAATAGTTCTGCTAACAGGGCTACACACCATAAGAGGTCACCTGCACAATGACTCCTTTGTGAATTTTTATGTTTCACCACTGACAGATTTTTTTGTCTCATACTTCCCTTTCCTCTTCTGCCTCACATCTGGGCAAGCTGATAAGAAAAACTGTTTTTCATCCCCTTTCACACTAGAAGGAAGTTCCAGCATCCCAGGTGCTCCCTCACCTGGCTCTGTCTTCCAATACCCAGGCCAGGCTCTTTTTTCCTCTCTCAAACTATTCTTGGACCTGTACTCTCTGCAGAAAGTTTCACCACTTCTGACCAGACCCACCTCCTGACAGCAAGTCAGCTAGAAAACCCGTAAACCAGCGAGCTTCCCAAAGCCCTGCCCCTGAGACGATGAGGCTTTTCCCAAAGCCTCATGTAGATCTAAACCATAACAACCTGGAATCTTCATATTCTTCCTTTCCTGCTGGAGCAATCACACGCTGATACTGCCCTTAAACTCCTTCATGAAAGTCCAGATTCGTTGTTTTGATAGAGTAAATTAGAGAAAAAGCTCTCTTTCCCCTCCTGAGAAATTCAGGCCTTACCCAGTCCAAACATCCTCCCACCCCGCTCTCCACCGCATGACACAGACGGCTTCAGTCAACACTTCCCAGTGCCCACCAGACCAGGTGGTATATGCCTGCATACCAAGCACTCTGGGTGTCTGCAGCAGGAGGTTCACAAATTCAATCCCAGGCTGGGCAGCTTGGCAAGACCTTGATCCACAATTTGAAAAAAAAAAAAAAAAAAAGAGGAGGGTTGTGGATGTAGCTCGGTGTGAAGGCCCTGAGTTCAATCCCAAATACTAGGAAAAAGTTGTCACTACTCAGAAGACTGAGAGGGCCTTGGAGCATCCTTTCAAGGAATTATACATCTTGACAGCTTAGAAGTGTTTCTGCGGTGTTTACACCCAGTGTGCCTCATTTTCCTCTTGGTACCCTGGCTGGCTGGCTGGCACTACCTAACAGAGCTCCCAGCAGCACTCAGTCTGTCTCCATGGCAACAGGCAGGCAAGAAGGAGCATGCTCTGCAGATCCCCTCCACAGGATGAAGCTGGGGGCTGGCAGGTTAGCTCATTAAGGAAACACATACAAATATGGAAAAAGAGAAAACAGCTGAAATGAAGGAGCAACTCATCTAAACAATGAACACAATGAGGTTTTTAAAACCAAGAGACGTGAGGATAGAAAGAATTTTGTGACAGAACATCTGTTGAAAAAAAAGGGCAAGTGATACACACATATGTGATTACTGCTCGCTCTCTCTCTCTCTCTCTCTCTCAGCAATGCACTACTCTTCCTAGCTCTCATTTTGCTTTGCTACAGAAAATACATATAGCAGGTATATATTTGTAATAAGCCAAAAAGTGGAAACAATTCAAGTGTCTGTTATCTGACAATTTCATAAATACTGCGTGCTATAACCACATGATAGAATATTCCTGACTATAAACAAGACCAAGACCCAATGTCACGAAAAAAGCCAGTCACAAAAGACCACATATTCTACTATTGCCATTTCTAATATGTCCCCAAAAGTCAAATTCACAGAAAGAGTATCAGATACTATGTATTTTTCAAAAATCATGTTACTTGAATATGGGTAATACATAACCCCCAGGGATTTACTGCAAGGACAATGACAATCTGAAATTGGAGGCACCTCAAAGGCTGTGGAGGAGCCAAGGCCCAGTCTGCAGTGTGATCAGGTGCTCTGAGAAGACGCAGCAGCTCTGACTCTAGCTGCCGTGAGACAGGGCCCCAGGGACCAGGCATTATCACGCGTTCTCCAGCAGCCATGCCACGAAGTACAAGAATGGTAGTTGTGGAATTCCCTGTTACCTATTGTGTTGCCTCTGTCTGAACCATTTCCATGGTGTCTTTGGAGAATGAAATGATACACGTTTTCCAAAATGAAATACCCACCTTTGCTCACCTAGAGGATTCTGAGCAGTACAATCACCAGGGACGGAGCTCCTACCCCTGATTATTTAAAGGAGCTTTGAGTCCTGTAGCTACAGCTTAACAATTTGCAGGTAGAGAGATCCTTCAGATTCAGTCAGACTTCTTTTCGTTTTATTTGCTACAATTTTTCGCTACATGGTAACCCAGATTACAGAAGAGACAAAAGTGCAAGAGACAGGCATCATGACATGAGAAAGGACTGAATAAAACTTTGAAAAGCAAGTCTAAGCAGATCTCATAAGTTCCAGTACCCTAGGGCTGGTGTACACCTTCACGCCAGAATTGGAGCACTAGGGCCAAGGAAGCTGCTTCGTGCCCCTGTGCCTGCAGATCTTTGGAGTTCCAGACAGAGTGCCTGCAGAGGCGATGGGTCCTCAGTAAAGAATCCTTAGTTTGGAAAGAGGAGGGGAAAAAAGGAGGAGGGAACCATGGATGAAGAAAGCAAACTGAAAGGAACAGTTCTGGAAGGAACTCTGCCAATAAGGCCCCAGTTGGTTGATTCAAGGATATCTGTGTTCTATAGAAATAAAACCCTGACTAAATACAGTAACAGAATTGTGTGGAGAGGAGATGCTGGTTGTAGGATCTATTCTATGAAGCAAAGAGAATCTTGCAAATAAATACAAATTTTATGAGACAAAAACAAATGGCCCACTGTCTTTGCATCAAGCATTCCCATGAGTCATCTGAAGAGAAGGTCTTTTCTTCTCCAGGTACATCTTGGTCCAGCCCAAGGATGTGACAGCCTGATTCTGGAATGTTCTAAAGTTTCACTATCTAAAGAGGCTGTTTCAATTTCCAGTAGAGAGAAAACGCAGTTAACAATAGCAACATTTCATATCACCAATGCAAGCAGTATTTAAGAGCCTGAGGCAGCGAGGAGAAGGTATGAGTCACAGTCTGTTCTGTTCCAGTGGCTCATTTGCAACATTTGTCTTTTCTTCGGTCTTGGTAGCTCTTAGTGAGGACAAGATGAACTGGTCAGAAGCTCTTTTAGAGGACTTTTCCTGTAAAGAAATTCATGTGCTTCAGACATACATCAATACTCCACTATAAAATATCACTTCCACAAACTACTGATTTTTTTTTAAGCTTTTTTGAAACAGGGTCTCGATTTGCAGTTCAGGCTGACCTGAACTCAGGATATAGCCCAGGCAAGCCTCAAACTTAAGGCAATCCTCCTGCCTCTGCCTGCCAAGTGCTAGGATTATAGGTGAGAGCAACCACACCTGGCACAAACTGCTGAGTTTTAAAACAAAGTTGAAGTACTTCTTTCTCCTTCTTATTTCTTCTGTGTAAGAAAGTCTATTAAAGTAAACCCAGACCCATGAGCAACCATAACCTCTGGCTTTGTATTTGGAAAAAAGAAAAAGAAGCAGAAGTAGCTGCTTCGGTTTATATTTTTTTTCTTATTTATTTATTCTTTCTTTATTTAATAGGTACTTATGTGATCCTTGTGTCATATCAATTCTGAGCTACTTTGTTCACTGGACATTTTCCCTTTTCTCTTGGAGCTAGTAGCCCGTTAGGGTAGGTGGATGTCAATTTAATAATCGAAAAAATAAGTATACTCTCTTTTCAGTGATGTAAAAGAAAAGCATTAAAAAAGTAAAAACGAAGAGACCTGGACTTTTTTGGAGGAATCAGGACAGGTTTTGTTGAGAAAAGGAGATCTGACATGATACATGGAAAGATGGAGGAAGGATGCTAGAGGGGTCAGGCATCCATAATAATCACATGTGCAAAGGCCCTGAGGCTAACGCCAGTCCTGTGAGGACAGCCTAAGATAAAAGTCTAAAACAGTTATAGGGGCCAAGGATTTAGCTCAGTGGTTCCAGTGCCTGCCTTGCAAGTACAAGGTCCCTATAGTTCGATTCCTGGTAACCACATACAACAGTGCTGGGTATGGTGGCTCATGCCTGTAATCCCAGCACTCGAGAGGCAGAGGCAGGAGGATTGCTGTGAATTTCAGGCTTGCCTGGGTTACATAATGAGCTCAGGGCCAGCCTGCACTACAAAGCGAGACCTTGTCTCAGAAAAAAAAAAAAGATATAGAGATTAAAGCTTAAAAATGGTTATAAGGACTGTTATGCCTTGTGTCAAGATGCCCCCAAAAGTTTCATGGAGTCATTGGTGGGGCTTTTCAGAGGTGAGTGGATCTATGGTGTGTGCTGCTGGGATCAAGGACACCATGATATAACTGATTCATGGTGGGATGCTAGGATTAAGAGTGTGAGAGCTGAGGGCCAGGGAGTTAGCTCAGTGGTTCCGGCAACTGCCTTCCAAACGCAAGGGCCCGGCTCAATCCCCGGTAACCACATGCAATACTCGGCCTGGAGACTCATGCCCAGCGGCAATCAGTACCACATTTCACAATGCTGGGCGTGGTGGCTCATGCCTGTAATACCAGCACTTGGGAGGCAGAGGCAGGAGAATTGGGCAGAGGCAGGAGAATCTCTGTGATGTGAGTTTGAGGATGAGCTCAGGGCCAGCCTGAACTACAAAGCCAGATCATGTCTCAAAAAAAAAAAAAAAAAGTGTGAGTGTCATCCTCCCTAAGGGATCTAACCTGGCTAAGACACAGGGTCAGGAAGAGCTTTGGTGTGTTATTTGCTTGCTTTTGTAGTCTTCTGCCTGCCATGAATGGTTTCTTCCCTGCAGTGTCTGTCTGCTACCCTGCCTTGAATCCAGCTGATTATGGACTCAAACTTCTATACACTGTGAGCTAAATAAACTCTAAATCCAGGTGTCAGATATTTTGTCTCAACAGTGAGAAAAATACTAAGATAGGAACTTTGAGACATTTAGGGATTGGGACTACATCCTAAAATATCATAAAGACAATGAGGAGCTTTTCTTATTTATTTTTTTATTTTTTTGAGACAGGGTCTCACTTTGTAGTTCAGGCTGACCTTGAACTCATTGTGTAGCCCAAGCTAGCCTCAAACTAAAAGCAATCCTCCTGCCTCTGCCTCTTGTGTGCTGAATACAGGCGTGAGCCACCACACCTTGCAGGAGTTTTAGATAGTCTAGGAATGGTATTAGACTTTCGTTGTGAGAAGATTGCTTTGCAGGCTATAGCTCTGCAGGCTATAGCTCTGCAAAGCCATATTTTCCAGATAATACAGTCCTATCCAGGATTATAGCTCATGGGTATCTCTATGTCTATTTATGTGTTCTTTATTTCCTGGAATATTTTTATTAAATATATTATCAGGTTCTCTAAGTTCTTCTTATATATCATTTTGAGAATTGTGCTTTTGAAATATAAATGATATTTGTATACTGATTTTATATGCAGTCATCTTCCCAAATTTATTATTATTATTATTTTTTTTTTTTGATACAGGGTCTCGCCTTGTAGTTCAGGCTCGTCCTGAGCTCAGCCTCCAACTCACGTCACAGCAATCCTCCTGCCTCTGCCTCCCAAGTGCTGAGATTACAGGCGTGAGCCACCACACCCGGCACTGTGGTATGTGGTACTGATTGCTGCTGGGCGTGAGTCTCCACACCCAGTATTGTATGTGGTTACTAGGGAATCAAACCCAGGTCCTTGTACTTGTAAGACAGGCGCTGGAACCACTGAGCTAAATCCCCAGCCCCTCAAACTTATTAATTATAACAGTTAGTCTGTAGTGTGTGGTGGGGCATGACTATAATCCTAGCACTAGGGAGGCTGAGGTAGGAGGATCAAGACCCTGTCACAAAACCACCCTCTTTGAAAACTGTCTAAATAGCTTTGGGTTTTCTGTGTGAACATTTGTATTATCTGTGAATAAAACAAATTTTGTTTCTTCTACTTCACTCCCAATACATGCCTGCTTCTCTTTTCCCCTTCCCTCCTTTTCTTTCTTTTTCCCTTTCTTTTCTCTTGCTGCACAGGTAAAATCTCAAGTACAATTTAGAATAGAAATAATAGTGAGCACCCTTCTCTTGGTCTGATTTTTTTTTCTTGTACTATCTACCTGCAATTCCAGTATCAAACTCACACTGGCCCGACAGAATAAAGTGAGAAGTGTTTCTCCTTTTTATATTTGTTGGAAGTCTTGTTTTTCAATGTAAATATTTCTTCCTTGAAAACTTAATAAAATTTTATTGTAGGAAGTGTCTTTATTTTATTTTTAAGCAATGTCTTAAATTTTTGTTTTCAAATAATTTCACCTGATACAGAAGCTATAAGCACACTATAAAGATTTCCATATGATTTTCATGCAGCTTGTCTCATTGTTAACACCCTATCACACATGCTTTATTAGTCTCTCCATATACATATACTTTTTTCTGAGCAGTCTGAGAATGAACTGGAGACTAGAAGTTCTATTATCTCTTAATATTTCAGTTCATATTTCCAAAGAATAAAAACACTCTGACATAACCACATACAACAACAAAATAAAAAAATTAGCATAGATATTATTTTTTTCATTTATCCATGAACCTCAAACTTCACCAACAATTACAATAATATCACTTATAAATTCGAGGTCAAGATGAATTCAAATGGGACAGTGGCTGCCCCACATTCAATGGCAAATGTCTTTGGTCCCGTTCCTAGTGATGCTGACTTTTCCCAGTTGGTTTAGATGTCTTTAACACTCAATGGTAAGTTCAATAGTATTTTCTACTACTACTAATATGTAATCTTGACTTATTTTATAGAGAGATACTCAGACTATTACATATCTTCACACAACTTTCATCATAAATTTTAACATTTGTTGATGGTTCTCATCTGAGTCATTTATTACGCTTATGACAGGTGCCAACCAATTCTTTACTAATTCTCTTATTCCTTCTACATTTATTTATTGGCACACTACTAAAAGGTAGAACTTTACTTTTTGCCATATTTGTTTGCACATTTATTTATTTTCACCATCATGGACTCATGGGTTCTTTTTTCTCCAATAGATTATAACCTGATAAAATGGCTTGCATAAATAAAAACTATTTATTTTCACAATGCAAATTACTTCAAATATGACAAAGGGAACTGTTTAATCACTGACTTTCTATGTGCCTCTTTTTCTCATTCAACTTTGTTTTAATGGGTCTCAGAATTCTGTGACAGATTTTTTTAGTCAAGTTGTTTCCATTAAAAGTACAGATTTTAAAAATAAATAAAACAGTCACACATGTGCACACAACCAGGCAGTCCACCAGGGTCCTCTCCTTCTAAAGACTTTATGATGCACTATTATCATTAACTAGTCATTCACTATGAAATTCAGTCAGCCAATGGAAAGCAGCCCTGAGATGGCTCTTCCTCCACTGAGGAGGAGGAAGTCAATGACAGGAGTTGAGTAATGCTCATTTAGTCTTCTAAGCTTCTTGGGCAGATTTGGTGGCCTCACCAGCCTTCTTATCTACTGCTTTGGTAACTACCACTGCAACTGTCTCATATCACAAATAGCAGAACAACCCAGAGGACGAAAGGCAGGCCAGCTCTCAACATGCCAGGGCTTGCCAGGAGCCATGGCAACAATGGGAGCATTAGCAGATGCCAGGAATTTAGGGTCATCTAGAAGGAGAGTGATCAAGCTTCCCTTTCTGCTCATAAACTTGCAAGTGATATGATCTGTGTAACAAACCAGCCCAGGGGCAGAGCCACCTCTCACTTGGCCTGGATGGCTCAAGACAATCACCTGAGCAATGAAACCATCTGCTTCTTTTTAGTGGGTTCTATTGTCACTAGCAATATCACAACAATAACACTGTAACCTTCATTGTCCTCAAGAAGAGCTTCAGGCAGAGCTTCGGGTGGTGTCAACAGACTTCACTTTGGTTGCGCCTTTGTCTGGAGAGCAAAGACAACTGCCATGCAGGGTTTGAAAGTCTCTATTCATCCCAGATTGATAATTCAAATACCACCAATTTACAGACCTCTGGAGGGGCAGGCATAAGGGCTGCTCACCTGAATAGTTGGCTGTAGAATACAATCCAAAGCTTCAAGCAATAGTTCCTTTAGCGTTACCTTTTTTTTTTTTTTTTTTTGAGGCAGAGTCTTGCTCTGGGATTACAGGCGTGAGCCACCACCCCCAGCAGCACTACCATCATTATGGGAAATCTTCCTTTTTTTTTGAGACAAGGTCTCACTTTGTCATTCAGGCTGGCCCTGAGCTCAGCCTCAAACTCACATCACAGCAATCCTCCTGCCTCTGGGATTACAGGTGTGAGCCACCACACTGGCACTGTGGTATGTGGTACTGGTTGCTGCTGGGCGTGAGTTTCCATACCCAGTACTGTATGTGGTTAACAGGGGATCAAACCTGGGCCCTGGTGCTTGCAAGACAGGCACTAAAACCACTAAGCTAAATTCCTGTCCCAACCTTCCATTTCTTAAACCAGGCCAAGTTAACATGTGGCTCTTTTGTCACCATACCAAACGGAAGTTGCTACTGTATTCGTTTATAGCCTATTTTCTTAATGTAAGTGCTGACTTCCTTAATCATTTCCTTGTATCTTTTCTGTGGTCCTAAGGCAGCTTACTGGGATCCATTTGGTGAAGACCAGCAGTTAGTTCCTTCACACCCCTGAGTAAGCCAGAAGGCTCGCTCAAAAGTCTGCCTGTTTTTGCAGAGACCATCCTCAGATCCACCATAACCTGCAGCCACAATCAGAGGAGCACCGTCAGCCTCAGAGGTCTCTGTGATGATGTTTTTGATTACGTCTTTGTAGCCTGGGGCACCAGTGGTGGTCACATACCACTTGCAGTTCTCAGCTTTCCATGTGGAGATGTGGACAGTGATGACACTTAGGTGTGCAGCTGCTCAAATGCAGTAGGGAGATCAAGGAGAACAAAGCAGAGTTCAGTAACACATGAAGATACGATCATGCCCCCAACCTAAGAGGCTCAGCTGATGACTCAAGACCTCATCTTTAGCTGACCGTGGTGGCGCACACCTGTGATCCCAGCATGACAAAGGCTGAGCCAAGAGGGTCGCCACAAATTCAAGGTCAGCCTGGGCTGCATAGTATGATTCTGTCTAAAAAGAAAAAAAAAAGCCAGATTCCTGCTGATCTTCACAGAATGGTAGTAGAAATGCCTGCAAAATCCAGTTGTTCCTATTTTCCAAGTGAAGCCTATCGAGCCAGACCTGCATATACATAATACAAGCAGCAAATTTGAAAAATGACCCTGGATATAAACTCTAGATTGCTTTATTTTTAGATCTGAAAGAATAGCTAGAGGACTTCTGTATATCCTAGCAACTAACCAGCTTCTTATAAAACCTCTTTCGAACAGAGACAAGAAATGAGGATAATTTTATTGTACTGTTGCTCCTTAAAGGTCTCTCTCTCTCTCTTTTTTTTTTTTTTTAGGTTTTTGGAGACAGGGTCTCGCTTTGTGGTTCAGGCTGGCCCTGAGCTCAGCCTCAAACTCACATCACAATCCTCCTGCCTTTGCCTCCCGAGTGCTGGGATTACAGGCGTGAGCCACCACACCCGGCACTGTGTTATGTGGTACTGGTTGCTGCTGGGTGTGGGTCTCCACACCCAGTATTGTTATGTGGTTACCGGGGAATCGAACCCGGGTCCTTGCGCTTGCGAGACAGGCGCCGGAACCACTGAGCTAACTCCCCGGCCCTCTCTCTTTTTTTTTTGAGACAAGGTCTCCCTTTGTAGCGCGGCTTGGCCTTGAACTCACAGCAATCCTCCTGCCTCTGTCTCCCAAGAGCTGGGATTATAGGCATGAGCCACCATGCCTGGCATTGAGGTATGTGATTATTGGGGATCGAACTCAGGACCTTGCATTTTCAAGGCAGGTGCTACAACCACTGAGCTAAATCCCCAGCCCTCCCTAAAGATATTTTGATGGAAAAATGTCAATAATTTCCCACCACAGATTAAAAACTAAAGTCCTTTCAATAACTGAGGTGTCCTTTTCCTAGGTGCTCCTTTTCTGCTGATACTGAGCTAAAGGTTGTGTGGAAGAATAGAATAAGTATGAATCATGAGAAGCTGGGCGGTGTCAGAGAGAAGACACTATATGACTCAGGAAGTAAACCCTCATGTACTTCTGATAGGACTGCAGAGTAGTATGCTTTGAAGGGCAATTATGTACAGTCTATTAAACTTTAAAATACATGAACTCTGATATAATGTCATTACTAGGAGCACAGGGCTCATGCAAAGGGCTCATAACTAAAGATATCCTTTGTATTATTGTTTAGAAACAATATAAATGTCTATCACTAGGAATTGGTTAAATAGACTATCAGCTGATAAAAAATAATGAGTTTTGTACTGAGAAGTAATAATTTGCAAGGTGAATTTTTAACCTCGTGATTCGTCCCTTTGGAACCTTTTGGTTAAAAATTACATGAAGAATTCTCCCTACTTACCTTGCCTAGGAAGCACAAATAAGAAATGTAACAGTGGGCAGTTGTTAACAAACCCATTGCATCCACCTCTACCCCTCAAGAAAATGCACTTCTTGGGGGATCAGATAAAAACCTGCTTAGCACCCACCACCTAGGACAGGTACTAATTCAAAAGCTTTAGAGAAAAAAAAAAAAGAAGAAGAAGAAGCTTTAGAGTCAGCTTCTTTGTCTCTATGTTTCCAGCAACTTCCATTTGGTAACAATGAAAAGAATCTCAGGGAGTGTGTTTAGATTAAGGAAACAGGTCAGAGAACCAGACCATCCAGGTCAGAATTCCAGCTCCTCTCCTAAGAAGTTGGGCAACTTTAACTAGGTTATTCTCACCAGAGAGAGGAGGATCATAAGCTGCACATATTCAGATGCACAATTGCAGGGGACCTGAGTGAGTTAATATGCAGGAAATTTAGTTTCTGGCACAGAGAAATCACTCCAAATAATACGAACTATTATTTCTGGTATCATTAGACTGGAAAGAGGGAAGGTGGCTTTTAGCTCTAGCAGTAGCACTAGTGCCATCTTAGCACCAGCACCTTTGTTTTTCACATTATAAACACTAACAATGTCTGGTTTTTAAAAAGTGCATAATTTCCTTCAAGGAAAAAATATTTCACTGAATTAAAAAAGTAATCTTGGGCCGGGGATTTAGCTCAGTGGTTCCGGCGCCTGTCTTCCAAGCGCAAGGGCCCGAGTTCTAATCCCTGGTAACCACATACAATACTGGGCGTGGAGACCCATGCCCAGCAGCAATCAGCACCACATACCACAGTGTCGGGCATGGTGGCTCACGCCTGTAATCCCAGTACTCGGGAGGCAGAGGCAGGAGGATTGCTGTTATGTGAGTTTGGGGCTGAGCACAGTACCAGCCTGAACTACAAAGCGAGACCCTGTCTCAAAAAAAAAAGTAATCTTGGCCGTGTAGATTTGAATGAACTATCAAGCTCTTTCACACTAGGGCAGAACATTTATTCAGGAGCACCAAAGCTAATTTCCTTTTTCCTTTCATAGAACTGGTTAATTTCACACATCAAAATTTGCTGTACATATCACTTCCTTTTGTTGATCTTTTAAAAATTTATTTTATTATACATTTTATGTACATGTTGTGATCACAATTAACGTTAAGAATTTGTATCAGTACATGACATAATTTCTATTTTTAACCATTGCCCCCTGTTAATTTTTCTTAAAGCACAAAATATGTGATTAAATTTGACCTTTCATGGTCTTAACCATTTCAGGCCACTCTGTCCTGAGATTTCCTTCCAATGTCTTTCATTGGGTTTTGGCTGTCGTGAGCACGCCCTTCCACCCCCATGAAACTTCACAGTACTTCCGGTTTGGCCTCTCCTCTATTGATCTCTTCCCTCAATTCCCGCCTTCACAGTGAGGAGCAGTTTTCGCTGGTTCTCTCAGCCACATATGGATAAAAGTATTGATTAAAATCAAAATAAAATAACAGTGATTGGGCTGGGATTTAGTTCAGTGGTTCCAGTGCCTGCCTTGCAAGTGCAAGGGCTGAGGTTCAGTAGCTGGTAACTGCATACAACAATGCCGGGCGTGGTGACTCAGGCCCACCAGCAATCAGTACCACACACCACAATATTCGGCATGGTGGCTCGCGCCTATAATCCCAGCACTTGGGAGGCAGAGGCAGAGGATTGCTGTGAGTTCTAGGATCGCCTTGGCTACATAGTGAGTTCAGAGCCAGCCTGAACCACAATAGCAAGACCTTGTCTCAATAAAAATAAAATAAATAAAATTAGTTGGGTTTTAAAATTTTGCTTCTTTGATCTGTCAGATTAACAAATATTAAAAAATCAGAATGCCAATTTTGGCAAAGATACTGAGAAACAAGAACTTTTTCATACCTGTCGGTGAGTGAGATTAACCTTCTTTCTTGAGGCTAAACCTGGGCACATGTACCAATATTTCTGACATGTATATTCTTTGCCTCAGTAATTCAACTTCCTGGAATTAATTCAAGTATACAAAAAATGGTGTACAAGGCATAAATGTACATTTATTTATTTATTTGTTTGTTTATTTATTTATATTTTTGGCTGCACTGGGAACCAAATTTAGAGTCCTCGTGCTTCCAAGGTATGGGCGGTACCACTTGAGCTAAATCCCCAGCCCTTTATGGTTTTTTTTTTTTTTTTTGTAAATGTAAATTTTTTTTTTTTTTTTTTTGAGATAGCGTCTCGCTTTGTAGTTCAGGCTGGTCCTAAACTCAACCTTGAACTCAGCAATTCTCCTGTCTCTGCCTTGCAAGTGCTAGGATTACAGGTGTGAGTCACCACGCCCAGCATTGTGGTATGTGTTATGATGGCTGGTGGGTAAGAGTCATCTTGCCCAGCATTATTGTATGGGTTTACTGGAGATCAACCCCGGCCCTTGCACTTGCAAGGCAGGCACCGAAACCACCTAATCCTTGGTCCTGTAAATATATTTTTAAAGGGCCAGGGAGTTAGCTCAGTGGTTCCGGTGCCTGTCTTGCAAGCACAGGGCCCGGGTTCGATTCCCTGGCAACCACATACAATACTGGGTGTGGAGACTCATGCTCAGCAGCAACCAGTACCACATACCACAGTGCTGGGCGTGGTGGCTCATGCCTGTAATCCCAGCACTCGGGAGGCAGAGGCAGGAGGATTGCTGTGATGTGAGTTTGAGGCTGAGCTCAGGGCCAGCCTGAACTACAAAGTGAGACCCTGTCTCAAAAAAACCTGAAAAAAAAAAAAAAACTTTTAAAGGATGAAAATAGATGATTCATTAATTACTTTTGTTGAGTCATGTAATAGATACACCATTAGAATGGATATACAGAATTATACTTATTGACATGGAAAAGTAGATACTTGCTACATAAAACAATATTCATTATATGCTGGACAATCACTATTATTTTTGAAAAAAAATCACTGTTTATGATATATTAGGAAGCTGAGCATGGTAGTGAGCGCTTGTCATCCCAGCACCTGGAGAAGCTGAGGCAAAGAATTTGTGGGAGTTCAAAGCAGCCTGGGCTATGCAGTGAGTTCAAGCCCAGCCTGAACTGCATAGGGAGACCTTGTCTCAAAGAACAACAGTAACAAAAAATACATTAGCTTATAAAATAGTCTATGCATAAATCCTTAGTTTGGTTCTTAAAAGTCAACATGTAAATTTCGGTCTACTATGTGTTATTGCTCTGTCTTTTTTCTATGCTACTGTCACCTATCTCTGTATAGTTATGTGAAAAACTGTCAAGAGATACTAACAAAACACTAGGAAGTAGAGTGAACAGGAAGATTTTTCATTTTCTCCTCAGTATTTTTTGGATTATTTTTTATAATTAGCACAGATCAATTTTAGAACTTTTCATTTCTATCTTTAAAGAACACAAATATGTGGAATTTACTAATAAATTGGAATTCATATGGATAATGGAAGTATATATTTCTTTAATTTTTCTGTGATAATTTGACATTATGTTTTGTAATCCTTAAAAAAATATGTAGCACATGGGCCGGGGTATAGCTCACTGGTTCCGGCGCCTGTCTTGCAAGCGCAAGGGCCCGAGTTCGATCCCCGGTAACCACATAACAGTACTGGGCTTGGAGACTCACCCCAGCAGCAATCAGTACCACATTCCACAGTGCCGGCTGTGGTGGCTCATGCCTGTAATCCCAGCACTTGGGAGGCAGAGGCACGAGGATTGCTGTGATATGAGTTGGAGGCTGAGCTCAGGGTCAGCCTAAACCACAAAGCGAGACCCTGTCTCAAAAAACCTTAAAAAAAAAAAAATATGTAGCACATTGTGTAGCAGTGTGTTTTATTTTGTTGAGACAAGGTCTCCCTATAGTTTAGGTTGGTCTTGAACCCACTATGTAGCCCAGGTCAGCCTCAAACTTGTGGCGAGCCTCCTGACTCAGCCTCCTAAGTGGTGTTTAAATTGTGTTCTAGCATGTCTGTCTGGCTACTGTGTGAGATACAATTTGACATAAAAACACCAATTTTGTTAAAAACCTCCACTTTGTATTCTGTAACCTCGCTGTGAACCCGGAACTTATCTTCTTGGGAACAATGCACCCAACCGATGTACGAAGACTGTATGTTTTCAGAATGTACTAGTCTCTGGTAACCAATGATATAATCATTGCTAATCGCTTCTGTAATGACTTCCTTCTCCGCTTTTACAATAGAATGATCTAATCACTTCTGCATAAAAACTTCTTGGTAACAGGTAGGGGGTAGTAGATTTTGCCTTTGAATTGTGTGCCCTGTTTACCTCTGTGCCTTCTTCAGTATGAAGGGATGGCCCTCAGCTGAGTAATAAAGCTCTTGGTTTGATTTTAAAATCACGTCACATCCTGAGAGATTGTCTCTGTGGGACGTGGTCCCAACAATTGAGGTAGCAATTTTACTTGAATTTGTATTAAATATCTTCAAATCTATATCCTGTTGCTAATAACACAGTAGCACAGAGAAGTTACTGAGAAAAGGTATACATTTTGACTCAATTCTGGCCCAAGGTGGAGAGGACATGTTTAGTGACAGAGCTCTTACTGGCTGAATTCCAAAGTGTGTAAGACCTCACCTGAGGAGACAGGAGGCGCGCAGGAGACCTAGACAGACTGGCTTTTCTAGCAGACTTTTACAGCACTCTTGAGATAACCTGCTAAAACATCAACCCGTTGACCCATTAATCCCATGAATGGATTAATCCATTGTTAACTAATCCATTAATTAATCCATTAATCCAGAGTCTACCTTTTTTTTTTTTTGGAGACGTGTCTGGCTGGCCTTGAATTGTGCATACTCCTCTATTCCCAGCCTCTCAAGCCCTGGGGTTATAGGTGTGTGCTGCCACTCCTGCTACCCCACCACCTTTTACAGGTGTCACCTGGTCCCACCTCTTAATGTCTCTTAAAGGAGATTAAATCTCAACATGAGTTTTGGAGACTAAGTGCATTCTTGCTGCGACATAAAGCCAATGGCATGCCTAATGAAGAAGTTGCGGTAGAGCTCAGTGCTAGGGCACTGGATCCCCAACACCACACACAAAATAATGCCCAATCATAGGGGGAAGTTAAATAAATAAATTACAATGTCCATGTGTTGGAATGACACCCAATTGAAAACAATGCAACCATAAGTTTGAGATGTGAAAGAAGGGTACCTTTATAGCTCAGAACTCTGCTCTCTCCTTGTCCAGAGAGTGGTAGTCATTCTGTCATTGGAAGAGAAAAAGACCTTCGCGATATAAAAGATGGAGAGCCAGTATGGACAGGGGGAAGTAAGCTCAGACCAGACACCAGCCTTTCTGTGCCACCCTGCCTACCCTTCCCCCCACTCTCTGCCTCATCCTGAAAAGAAAAAGGAGAATAGGATCTGATTGACTGAGGTTTAACTTCTACGTCTAGATGGAAGGGGCACTGAAAAAAAATATGTGAGTTTGTATATGAGAATTTTTTAAATGCATGAAAGTAGTTGAAGGATATATGCAAAAACCTTCATCTAAAGAATTGTTTTCAACTGGGTGGAGGCCGAGGTAGAAAGATCACAAGTTCAAATCCCAGCAGGGCAAATGGTGTGCCTTAACTGTAGGATATTCCCCTAAGGTCTCCTGTGTTTGGAAGGTGACCGGAAGTGGAGGGTGTGACCTTGTCCTTGGCTACTCCCAACCCTCCTCCCTTGCTGGCGGGTGGAGTGAGTAGCCTTCCCCGCCACGCCCTCCTACCGCCCTCTTTTCACCCCGGAGTCGACCAGCTATGCGCTGAATCCTTTAAAAACCATGAGCCAAAGTAGACCTCCCTCCTTTTAGTTTTGATTTCTAGGTCTTGTGTCCCAGCGAGAAGGAAGTGAGGAATAGAACAGTTTAGCAAGATCTTGTCTCAAAATAACATTTTTAAAAGGGCTGGGCTGTAGCCCGTTGTAAAGCCTCAGAATTCAATTTCCAGCACAAAAGTAAAACAGGTTTTAAAAATGAGCATTTTTTAAACAATGAATTCCATTACCTTTGAAATTAAAAATTTTAGTTGGTTCAAAGGTTATGAGTTATTGTTAAAATGATTAAATTGATATAAAAATTTTTCAAAATGGGGAAATGGTTTGAAATGCTTCTGAGGACTGGGGATTTAGCTCAGTGGTGCCGCTGTTTGATACCAGGTTCTGGGGTGGTGGTGGGGGACAAAGATTTGATGGGGCTGGGGATTTAGCTCAGTGGTTCTGGCATCTGCCTGGCAAGGTCAAGGTCCTGAGTTTGATCCCCAGTAACTACATACCACAATGCCAGGTGTGGTAGTTTACACCTGTAATCCCAAGCACTCGGGAGGCAGAGGCAGTTGGATTGCTGTTGAGTTCCTGGCTAGCCTGCGATATATAGTGAGTTCAGAACCAATTTGAACTACAAAGCAAAAAAAAAAAAAAAAGGTTTAAAAAAAATCCTCTGAGTGTAACTTTTGCCATGCTGCTTTTGTTTTCTTTATTTGGTGGTAATGGGCCTTGAACCCAGGTCCTTTGTCCTGAGCTACATCTCCACTGCTCTTTTATATTTTATTTTGAAACAAGGCCTTGACTCTGAACTATAGTATAGCCCTTTTTTAATTTTGAGACAGGATTTCAGTAAGTCTCTAAAATGCTTGAGCTGGGCTCAAATTGGACAATTCTCCTGCTTCAGCCTCCCAGAGTGTTAGGATTACAGGGATGTGCCCTAATAGTTACCAGCAGGACAAGCTTATCTTTTTTACTTTGCATAGAATCCAGTTTTCTGGGATTTCCCTCTGGCTTGATTTTAATTTTTCCATCACCTCTGGTGAAGGCAGAAATAGTAGAGCATGTAGTCAGGGACAGAGATGACACTAACTCGGCTTCCAGTGACAAGTTAATATAAAGTAATTATGTTGTTTCTGAGATAATATAGTCTTTAAAGAAAAGTTAGTGAACTTTCCATGCAACATTTTAGTTTCCATTGTCTTTTTTTTGAGATGGCGTCTTGCTATGTAGTTCAGGCTGGTCTTGAACTCACAGTTTTTCTTCTGCCTCAGTTTCCCAAGTGCTGAGATTTCAGGTGTGTTCTTTTTTCTAAACCAGTGTTCTCTATCAAGATTTCTTCAAATGACTACATTAAGAGTCCGTATTACGTTAGTGCCATAATTTACCATTTCCAGGGATTGAGAGTTTTTTTGAGGGATATGTAATTAGAACCTCATTTTTATTTATCATTTGTAGTGTTAGAGAAGTAGGAGTTCAATCACCCTTACAGCCAAGTTATCAACTTCTTGGACAGCTGAGAGAAACTGCTTATGTGTTTGCTCTCTCCTGTGTCTCTGCAGACATCCTAAATCTAGCATAGTTTCTGGGGTAAAGTGAGAATCTTTTGAGGATGAGCTGAAGGATGCTAATCCCTCAGTAATAAAGGGATAAGAGTCATAGGAATCTTCTAAGGAGGTGGTGGTTCTCATGGAAGGATTAGTCTCGTGCTTCGTTCTCTCCCACCCACTCCCATGCTGATGGTCTGTCAGATTATCATAGTTTCACACAATTTTCCAAGAGCTGTCTTAGTAAAAGGTAGGAATGCGTTCTATTTGGATTGCTGTAACAAAATACCATAAACGGCGTGGCTTATAATAACAGGAATGTATTTCTCGCAGTTGTGGAAGCTGAGTCCTTAAGGGCAGTCTCAGAGCCCGCCACACAGCATCTCACCATACCCACTGCCTCTGCGGCCCACGCCGACCTCTGCAAGGGCAGCAGAAACGGAGGAGCCAAGAGCTCACTTCTCAGGCGTGAGCTTCCTACTGAGTCACTCTGGGAACTGGGAACTCCTCCGTGGCTTGCCAAGCTTTGGTTTGTAGAAGTTTGCCGAGGGATGTGGTGTAAGGAGTGGGAGTTTCTGTGCTTTCGTGGTGGTGTTTAACTGGCACTTGGCCACGTCTTCTGTTGTGCTTTTCTGACATCTGTTCATGTTACACAATGCACTCTGGGTATTACTGACATCGTTATAAACCTTTATTTCCTCACTGAAGTAACTAACTTTATAGAAAATTCCCCAGCTCTCTATTGATGAGATTACTGGTATTTTTTAACATTGAATGGTTTTCCCTTGAGGTTGCTAGTTTTGTCATAATAATTATGACACCTTTTTATAGAGTCTTTGTAGTCTTGTGGGTTTAAATTCACATACCCCAGCATGTATTAGAAAAGAAGCATACATATTCTTGTGAGCTTTTGAATGAATATGAAAATGCAGCTATATAATTTGCTCTTAAACTTGCCTGTGTCTAAGTAAAGATTATTGTTATCTAACCCACAATTTAACTTAAAAATCTATGAGCTAAAAATATGTGCAAACAATATTCATAAAAAGTGATTAAATATCTTGAAAAACTTTTTTTTGTTTTCATATTGTATCAAGTGGTCTCAGGTATTCTGTTGTTCATTAAAAAATACAAATGCCTAATAAAGGATATTAATTATGGTGGTAATAATGCAGTCTTGGGTAATTTCTCTTTATAGTGAGAAAAGAACTACACATAGAAATCAACATTTGATTTATAGCTGAATTTTCTCATCTTTTCCTTACTAAGACTTTTGACAATTAAAACATTACTTCTTACTGTCAAAGGAAATACATCTGGGGCTGGGGATTTAGCTCAGTGGTGCCGGCGCCTGTCTTGCAAGCACCAGGGCCCGGGACTCACGCCCAGCAGCAATCAGTACCACATACCACAGTGCCGGGCGTGGTGGCTCACGCCTGTAATCCCAGCACTTGGGAGGCAGAGGCAGGAGGATTGCTGTGATGTGAGTTGAGGGCTGAGCTCAGGGCTAGCCTGAACCACAAAGCGAGACCCTGTCTCAAAAAAAAAAAAGGAAATACATCTGCTAATACAGGGGTTAAGAGATTCCTTCTTTTCCCTTTATGCAAACAGAGAAATGAATCCTAATTCCCTTTGAAGCAGTGAGTTGTGTTCTAGGTCTGGAGTTCTGTCTTCTGAGCCAAGCGTGTGCCACTCTGCGCTGATACGTTGTCATCCATTTTCAGGTTTGCCTCTGCTACCTTTTTCTTCCCTCTTTCCATAGCTCCTACTGCAACATTACATTTTTGCTGAATGATATTCCTGTAGATCCAAAGTTAATGCTGCCCCAGTGAAGGCCCAGCTGACACAGTTCGTGCTTGTTTTCCTGCCACTACGTCCATCTCACGTCCTGGCTTCTGACGGTGCCTACACCACTTGGCACTCTTTCCTTTCCTGTGGATGAAACTGCACTCTCTCCAGAGTAGGAAACATTAGAGAAACAGTGTTGGCTGATCATACGCAGACACTACAAACACCATGATTCTCAACCAAGGCAGATTTGGCGATATCCAGGCATATTTTTGGTTATCAAAACCAAAGAGGATGTATTATTTAGTAAAACTTTAGTTTCAGATATGGGAGTGGGATTATTTATACTGTATCCTCATGTAAAATTTGTTTCTTAGTAACAAATTTGTTTCTAAGTAAGTGTAACTCACCGATTTCTTAGTAAGATTTACCATCAAAATGTTTGAGAGATCTGTTTTATTAACAGCTGCTGAATTAAGGATGTGCTCATTGAAGAATCCCTACTCCTGATCCTAGAGGATGAACAATTTTCTGTGCCCTGAAGTAAACTTGATATAATGCACAGAGGATAGGAGGAAAGGGTGAAATTGGATGAATGTTGTACTAGAGACACTATCTCCCCTGCTATCATGCATTTATCAAATATTTATTGGGCATCTGCTCTTCCTGGGTCTATTCTAGGCAGTAGAGGCACAGCAGAGAGCATTATGGAGAGATTCTGGCAGGGGCAGGCAGACAGACAGTGAGCAGGCATATTATTAGCTTAATGGAGGCTGCAGTCACACCCAGAACTGCGTCTTCGAGGCCACCTGTTCCCCACAGACTTTACACTCAGATGTCTCATTCAAGGACACAGAAATTAGAGAAAGGAAGTTTAAAACATAGCAAGGAATAAGTAAAACTGGGTAATGTAACCCTGAAACTCTACTATTTATTAGAGCTTTTAAAGCCTTTTCAAGATGCTTGAAAACTGGTGTGGAAGGATGGCAGTAAGGCCTGGAGCTTTTATCTCTCTAGCTAAAAGTACTATACATTCCAGTAATCCTGAATTGAAAAAATACTGTTCCTCATAATTTGTTTTACTGAAGAGTGCGGTTTTTAGTAGATTTTTAGAGAGGCCTATCCATGCTTATGGAAGGTTCTTCCTAAACAATGGGTTCAAATGGCTGTGAAGTATTAATGAAGAGTCAATAAGTAATCAGACTAGTGCCTCCTTTTTTGCTATGACATAGTAACACTTTGTATTAGAGATGTTTAGGATTTATAAGAGGTCATGTACATACACGAACTGTTTCTGGGGCTAGAAGTGTCTGGTTTGTGAAGAGAGTCAAATTATTGATCAGTGGCAGGCCAGAAATGAATTATCA
>PVIR01010071.1:24370-51192 GCA_004026965.1 Petromus typicus
CCTCCTGCCTCTGCCTCCCGAGTGCTGGGATTACAGGCGTGAGCCACCACGCCCGGCACTGTGGTATGTGGTACTGGTTGCTGCTGGCTGTGGGTCTCCACACCCAGTATCGTTATGTGGTTACCGGGGAATCGAACCCGGGTCCTTGCGCTTGCAAGACAGGCGCCGGAACCACTGAGCTAACTCCCCGGCCCCCAGAATTATCAACTTTTGTTGGAAACTATCTTCAGGCTCCAGGATCACATAGATGTGTGTAGATCTGGGACAGTTGACGGTCCAGATTTTACTCAGATCTTCACAAAATGGTTAATTTGAACCAGATGTATGTACAAGCCACAGAAGCTAAAAATAAATAAGACAGTCTCTGCTCCCTAGGGCCCAGTCAGGAGAAGATACACACATTAACTAGCAATTCCAACACTATCAGGTGCGAGGGGTATGGGAGAGAGACAGAAGCTCCTGGGAAGAAGTGTAACTCACCAATTTCTTTCTAGGGGAGCCAAGCATGGTGGCACGTGCCTGTAATCATAGCACCTGGGAGGCTGAGGCAGGAGGATCACCATGACTTCAAGGCCAACCTAGGTTACATAACATAGTACATTTAAAGCCAACTGGATCTACATAGTGAGAGCCTGTCTCAAACAAACAAGCAAACAAACCAAAATGCCGGGCATTTAGCTCAGTGGTCCCAGTATCTTCATCTTCTTGGCAAGCGCAAGGTCCCAAACTAAACCCCTGGTAGCTACATAACACAATGCCAGGTGTGGTGCTTCAGACGAATAATCCCAACACCCAGGGGGCAGAGGCAGAGGCAGGAGGATCGCTGTGAGTTTGAGGCCTGGTATACAAAGTGAGTTTAGGGCCAGCCTGAACTACAAAGTGAGACTTTGTCTTAAAAAAGTGAAAAACAAATTACATTTATTATGGAGAGTTGGTACTTATACATAACACATCTTAATTCTTTTTTGAAAGAATTCTAATTGAAAGAGGCGGCAGGAGATACATGGCGGAGGTTAATGAAAGGTAGGAGAAATCACAGCAGGCCTGAGCTAGTGTAAGTGCTGTACACAGCATTCCGGGACACCACCAGAGCCTCACCTACCCGAACATCTGTAATTCCATCAGTGAAATTCTGTGTTTGGGTATCATCTTGAGGACATGGTTAGAGTGGATATACATCAAAAGGATGAGAAAAAAGGGCACAGGACTCCCTTAGCTGAGGAGCTTTACTTTGAAAATAGAAATCCATGGTTCTGAGAGGCGGGAAATAGAACCGCTGGGCTTGAAGAATACTACAGAAATCAAGCAGCAGCTTTAAACCAACTTTTGTTCACGAACTGAGAGTATGTTACATTGATGAACCATTCCTGGGTAGACACACCCCCATCCTGACTGTGCACGTCTGCCTTGAATTCATGGGGTGCCAGCATCAGGTTAGGAACCCTGGTTGGAAGCACAGTTCCAAGCAGTCTGGTGGAGTGTGCCTTCGAGAACTCAGGGCATAGGGAAAACACAGCGGGGAGGGACCTCTCTGGCAGAGAGGAGGAAACAGCATCTGCCTTCGAATAAAGCTACTAGGCAACAAAAGACCTATCCTGAGATACCTGGGGCTGACAGGAATGAAATAATGATTCTTACACAGATAGATCACTTCATTTCTTATTTCTATGCTAATTGAACAAGAGATTTTTTTCTTTTTTCTTTTTCTTTTTTTTTTTTTTTGAGACAGTGTTTCACTTTGTGGCTCAGGCTGGCCCTGAGCTCAGCCTCAAACTCACATCATAGCAATCCTCCTGCCTCTGTCTCCCGAGTGCTGGGATTACAGGCGTGGGCCACCGCGGCCAGCACTGTGGTATGTGGTACTGGTTGCTTCTGGGGTGAGTCTCCACGCCCAGTATTGTTATGTGGTTACTGGGGATCGAACCCAGCCCTGGCGCTTGCAAGACAGGCGCCGGAACCACTGAGCTATATCCCCAGCTCCCCAAGAGAGATTTTTAAAAAAGATCTTACGCACGGGGCTGTGGATTTAGCTCAGTGGTTCCGGCGCCTGTCTTGCAAGGTCAAGGACTCGGGTGAGCCCGGCATGGTTGCTCACGCCTGTAATCCCAGCACTCGGGAGGCAGAGGCAGGAGGATTGCTGTGATGTGAGTTTGAGCTCAGGGCCAGCCTGAACCACAAAGTGAGACCCTGTCTCAAAAAAAAAAAAAAATCTTATGCACACATGATGTTCATATTAATCCCCAGGAAACAGATCGCTAAAACTAAAACAATTTAAGTATAACACACACTAAGTCTATTTTTGACCTATTATGGAGAAACCTAAATCCTGGGGGAAAACTAATATAAAAACTGAGATATAGCTTTATACTTTACTTTCCCCATCTATCCTCTTCTGGAATTATTTATCACAAGCGGGGATAATCAAATGATTATCCTTCATTGTCAATGTATTTATCTCAAGCATCTTTACTACCTTCTGTGCTACAAATCAGAGCACAATTATACTTTTTTTCCTTTCTGTGATATAGATGATCACTGTGGTACAAGATTCCTTTCTGTGACCATGAAATAAAGCTTCAGTGGTAGATTGCTTACCTAGCAAGCGCCAGGCCCTGGGACTGACGTCCAGCATTGTCTTCAGAAAATGTCTATCCAGTTCTAAGGATTCTTTGGTGATTTACAATTTTCCAACTCAAATCTTTATCTTAAGAATATTTATTTCTCGGGCTGGGGAGTTAGCTCAGCGGTTCCGGCGCCTGTCTTGCAAGCGCAAGGGCCCGGGTTCGATTCCCCAGTATCCACATATAATACTGGGTGTGGAGACTCACGCCCAGCGGCAACCAGTACCACATACCACAGTGCCGGGCGTGGTGGCTCACGCCTGTAATCCCAGCACTCGGGAGGCAGAGGCAGGAGGATTGCTGTGATGTGAGTTTGAGGCTGAGCTCAGGGCCAGCCTGAACCACAAAGTGAGATCCTATCTCAAAAAACCTAAAAAAAAAAAAACAAGAATATTTACTTCTCATGTTTGGGAATTATACTACAGGTTTTTTGGTGCATAAAAACAAATTCACTCTGCTGGTTTCAGTCGCACATACATAAAAATGAGTCGGCAATAATACAGTTAACTTGGCATAATAGAAGCTACCAGCTCATTGTTGCCATTTATTTTTGGGATTGTTTTGTGTTTTGATTTTGGGGTTTAGCAAGCACACGTCATTATCTGGAAGGCAGGGAGAAATCACCTAGTAAAAATCTACCAAAAAGTGGATTTTTAATTGCTTTGTCAAAAACTCAGGAAAGGCCAGGGATTTAGCTCAACGATTCCAGTGCCTGTCTTGGAAGCACAAGGGCCGGAGTTTGATCCCCCTGTAACCACATACAGTAGCGGGCATGTGGACTCATGCCCAGCAGCAGTCAGCACCACATGTCACAGTGCTGGGCGTGGTGGCTCATGCCTGCAATCCCAGCACTCGGGAGGCAGAGGCAAGACTGCTGTGAGTTTGAGGCTGAGCTCAGGGAAAGCCTGAACTACAAAGAGAGACCCTGTCTCAAACAAAACAAAAACAAAAACCCTCAGGAAAGTCTGCCAGATTTTAGGAGTTATGTGGAAGATCCATTTCATCCTGATCTCTCTCTCTCTCTGCAGTGCTGGAGACTAAACCCAGGGCCTTGAACTCAGCTCTTGCTCTTTTCACTTCTGTTTGGAGATAAAATCTTGTTGAGTGTCCCAGGCTAACCTAGAACTTGTGATTCTCCTGCTTCAGTCTCCCAAGAAGCTAGGATTAAAGGTTTATTCCACTGGGCCTGGCTTAGTTTCTCTTGACTGATGCAGGAGTTTCCAATATGTAGGCAATCACTACACCTAATAGGGTCAAAATGACCCACAAGGTACACAAAAGACCTAACATAAAAGCTATAGTAATGAAGACAAGGGATAGTAGCTGAAGATGTGACAGAAAATACACAGCCTTTCTACTAGCACCATCTATAGCGTTCTCTACAAGCCATCAGATGATAGGGACTCTTTCCCCGGTGGTTGGTGGGGCGTCTGCCCGTCAGAACGTCTCTCATCCCAAGCTTGGCTCTGTGGAGAACACATCAGGATTGAGGCTAAGTTTACCCACTTCTGGCCACCGTGTACCAGACATTCTCATAACCACCCTACTGACTCAGAAAGGTGAGTGTTGTGAACACTTTGATATCGTACTCACATGTATGTAGGAGAGAATATGGAGGCAAGATTAGGAGAGGTTAGAGGGTGACAAGATGATAACACGATCAGAATCTATGGAGTAATGAAGCATGACTTCTCAGTTATTTAAAATTTGTTTTATAAGGTATCATTGAAAAAATTGTAATTTATAGTGTATGTATATTGTGAAATTATTAAATCAAGATCATTAAGGTATTCATTATCTCAAAATGTACCACTTGTTATGGCAAGAATAAGATCTCTTTCTTTTGCAAATTTCAAGTATTTTCGGGCCGAGGTTTTTGCTCAGTGGTTCCAGCGCCTGTCTTGCAAGCGCAAGGGCCCAGGTCCAATCCCTGGTAACCACATACCATACTGGGCATGGAGACTCACACCCACCAGCAATCAGTACCACACACCACAGTGCCGGGCGTGGTGGCTCACGCCTATAATCCCAGCACTCCGGAGGCAGAGGTAGGAGGATTGCTGTGATGTGAGTTTGAGGCTGAACTGGGGCCAGCCTGAACTACAAAGCAAGACCCTGTCTCAAAAAAAAAAAAAAAAAAAATCAAGTATTTTATAAATTAGTCACCATGCTATATAGCAGATCTTTAGAACTTACTCATCCTCCACCATCTCTCCGTTTACCAACACTCCCCTCCCTGTACCTACCATTCTTCTTATGAGGTCCTTGCAGAGCTCAGAGCTGAGCTCCTGCAGTAGTGTCTTTCTGTGTCTGGCTTTTATAATTCGCATAATGTTGAGGGCAACCTGGGTACACAGTAGGCTCAGCCTGCCCACCCCAAAATAAATTCAACATAATGTCCCCTGGGTTCATCTTCATTGTCACAGATGATCAGTTCCTTCTTTAAGGTTGAGCAGTATATATAAACAATATATACACATCTTTTATTTGCCTGGTAAATTTTTTTTTTTTTTTTGAGACAGGGTCTCACTTTGTAGTTCAGGCTAGCCTCGAAATCAGCAATCCTCCTGCCTGTCTCCTGAGTGCTGGGATTATAGGTGTGAGTCACCACGCCTGGCTTTGTGGTGTGTGGTACTGGGGATCGAATTGCAGACCTTGTACTTGCCAGGCAGATGCCTCCACTGAGCTAAATCTCCAGTCCTAAATTCTGTATCTTGACTGTTGTTTATAATGCAGTGAACATGTGTTCATATTGATTCCTTTTAAAATGAGAGAAGATTCCTGGATCACAATAGTTCCTTTTTTTTTTTCTTTTTGGTTTTGGGGATCAAATCAGGCCCTGTGCTTCCAAGGTAGGAGTGGTACCACTTGAATTAAATCCCCAGCCATTTACTATTAATCTTGTAAAGAACCTCTATACTGTTTTCCATAATGGCTGTACTAATTTACAGTTCTATTGCTTATGTTCAAAAGTTTTATTTTTTTGTTTTGTGCACATGTGCATGCGTGCATGCACGCACGTGGTGGTGTTCCTGCTGCTGTGGATTGAACTCAGGGCCACACACATGCTAGCCAATGCTTTTTTGTTTCTGAGACAAGGTCTAGCTAAGTGGCCCAGGTTGGCCTCAACCACATGATCCTCCTGCCTCGGTCCCTGAAAAGCCAGAATTATAAACACAGGCTACCATACACGTACTTCTTTTTTTTGCTAAGAGCCATTCTTACAAGTGTTAGCTGACACCTCATTGTGGTTTTTTCATTTCCTTGGTAATTAGTGGTGTTGAGTATTTTTACCTGTTGTCCATTTGCAGCTGGAAAAAAAAATACGTATACATACCTGGAATATCCAAAATATACATGGAAATGAACTCAATACTAATAAACAGAAAATTTCCCTATTGACTTTTACAGTGTTTTTTTTAGCTAAGAGCCTCATCATGCTTGTTTTTTCTTCACACAGCACTACTGAAACATAATTTACATGCCTTGTAATTTACCTCTTTTAAATGTACAGAGAAATAATGAGTGTATACACAAGTTTGTGGCATGGCTTTCCACGTCCTGTGTTCTGAGCAGAATGTCCCATCTGCATATGTCTGTTTTATTCACTCCTGTATTTGCAGGCCAGTATGATTGCATGTTCTCTCCAGCATTCATTTTAAAATGTAAGTGCTATCAAGAAGAGAAATGTCTGTCTCAAACAGACCTGGTCCAACAAGTTCATTACTGAGTACCGAAAAAGTCATGAATTTTTTTCATAATAGTACCATTTTAAATTTGAGTCTGCTTGTTTGAAGGAAAGTTAGTATTCTCCATCATGAACTTAGTTCTTCTTTGAAAATAAGCCTGCATTCACAGTCATTGAGTTTTCACTTTTCCTTCTCTTCTCTTCTCAGGTCAGTGGCAGTGTGAGTCCATTCTAGTTTACTTTTCTGCTTTTGGATAAATGAGAAGCATATAGGAGAAATTATTAACTGCATAGACAAGAACAAGGGAAGTCATTACAGATTATTTAGGGTAAAGTAGGCTTTGTGACTTCCACAGAGTTCATTCTTAGGACAATTTCCTAATTCAAGCACTTGACTCAAACTATAGAACTTTCAACATGAAATAAAATACAATTTTGCCCTTCACCTCATGTGGGACCCATGTTATTGAACTTGCTTTAGTTTAAGGAATTACTCTTTTTGACAGGCTTTCACTTGAGTTTTAGAATGGCCAAATATTACATTTTATTTCTGAAATGTAGAACCACTACATTTCAAGCTCAAATTTAAATTTATTGCACTCTCTCCAACAGTCCTTTCTGCAAACAGATGAGTACATCAGTGATGACCAGTATTTGCTACTCTGACATTCACATAGGAGAAGAGAGCAAAGCTAAAGTGTAAGTCCTCCTTTTCCTTCATTTGCATAACAACTGCCTGTAGGGAGATGTGTGTCCTATTTAAGAGTTCTCTTCTGTTTGATACTGCGTTTTGGTTCTAGAAAACTTCTGAGCAAGGTCTTCGGTGGGGAACTGCACTTTTCATTTGTATTTCCTGGATAGCAAACAATAAGAAAGCTATAGCGTTGCCTCTGCAAATGTCTAGACTTTCCTCATTTTCATCAGCACATCAGTTTCTAATGCTCAAAGTTTTCCTGGGGCCAGAATTAGATATACCTGAAAGCTAGACAGAGACTAGAGTCTAACAAGAGACTCATTGTGACAGTTTGTTAGAAAGATAGATTCTCTTTAAAGCGTTTCCATCTTGGGATCTGTCCAAAGGCTTTCAGCTACTACAATACCAAAAGGGCCTTGTTCGGTTGGTGGAATGGATCCTGAACATCGTACTTCTTTTATTTAGTAATTTCATTCTTAAATTTCTCAGTACCTGTTCTTAACTCTTCCTTGGACATCAGCCCCTGTTCCTCTTCCCTCCAGATTCTCTCCTGCTAAGACTATTAAGATCCTAAAAGTGGTTTTAGAGCTCTAAAAAATACTAGTTTAATACTCAAGAATGACTTAGGATATTAAAATGAATGCAGGATATTAAATTAGATGTTTACCCAATAAATGCACAAGGGAAATAAGTAGGAGTTGGTGGATACCTTTGAAACTGATACTTATAGCACAAAGTACTATATAAAATGTTGCTATGAAAGATCACTTGATATTAGAGTGCCATATTCTCTCCTTAAAAAGCTAATATGTAAAACTTCTGAACAAGGTTAAAATGTTGAACTTATTATTTTTTAATTAAATCATTTTATGGTCTTAGTTTCAAAAAGTAAAAACTCTCTATGCACTCATGAGCTACAAGAATGGTTTTCAGTTTTTCTGGAGACATGAGTATGGCTTTGTAGTTCAGGTTGGCCATGAACTATGTAGCCCAGTCTGGTCTTGAACTCACAGCTTCCTCCTGCCTTTGCCTCCCCAGTGCTAGGATTACAAGCATGAGCCACCACGCCCAGCACTGTGGTATGTGGCATTGGGTATTGAACTCAGGACCTTGCACTTGCCAGGCAGACAGCAGAACTACGGAGTTTAATCCCTGGCCCAACTGTTTTGTTTTGAGAATCTTGTTAAATTGCCCAGGCAAGCCTCAAAAGCATGTAAAAGAACCTCGCACTGTACCTGGCTCCAAAGCCACTTTAATCTTCCAATATAAATCTGTTTCCTAGGTTCTCATTCTCACTAAACATTCTCATACATCCAAGATGGAATTAAATCTTGTAACCATTCTGAATCTCTATTTCTTCCTCGTCTCCCCAGCATTGCATTTTATATTCCCAACTACTTTATTCTATGCATGTTACACAGTTACTATGGGGAAAAAAACCAAAAACAAAACCTGGTCTTCAAACTAGTCAATTTATCTTTATTCCCACAGCAAATGCCCTACTTCATACAAACAATCTTGATCTTTCTTTTTAATACTGTTTCCTTCTTTACCTCTAAAATGGGGGGAGGTGTCAATTATACCTAACCAGGGAATTTTGAAGATTAAATGACAGAAAATATCAGTGTCCACCAGAGAATGTGCAATTATGTTTGGTATTTTTCCTGGAACTAAATTCTCACGCACTCTGGAGATTTTCATTCTTTCCTTTTAGGGTAGAAACTAAGCTGTACTGATAGACTAATAGAACCAAATATTTTGTATTTCTGATTACCAATATTTGCAAGAATCTGCTTTCAAGCTGGGTGTGGTGATATACAACTATAATCCCAGCACTTGGGAGGCTGAGGCAGGAGGACTGCCACAAGTTTGAGGCCTGCGAGGGATACAGACTGAATTCAAGGCCAGTCTGAACTAAACAGTGAGACTGTCTCAAAAGAAGCCCTGATATACTAATTATTTGAACACACATATGACCATAACACCTCATGAAATCCAACAACCAACCTATCATATCCACTTAGCAGATGGACTGTCATGTACCTTAAAGTGCAGCACCACTCAGATACGACTTTCAGGGATACAAGACACACTGGCACCCAGAATTTCCTTAATTACACCTCTTACTGAAACTTGTTAAAGTTATTGTCAAATATGGAATAGAAAGGTTCACTTACTCAAGGGGGCTGGTGGTGTGAGTTAAGTAAAACAAACCTCGGGTAGAATTACATAACAATAAAAGACCTAATGACCAAGTTCCAATCCATGATTTCTCACATCTTCTTTTTCAACATATATCCGCATTACGTAGATTAGGTTCAGACCCTGAAAGGTACATGAAGTTGTTGTTGCCTTTTTAAATTGTGGTGCTGGGAGCTCTAAACCAAAGCACATGGTAGGCAAGTATTTGATTTACAAACATGATTAATTCAGTAATGTTGTATAGATGTTCCTACTTCCAATATAAAGGAAATTAGATAAAAAGGTCTCACCACGTAAAGGAATATAAAACTATTTATTGACCACTGCTCACCATTATTTACAATAAAGTAAACAATATACAGTAGGATAACATTTTGACTACTACAAAGTTATTTTTCTGGTTTCTGCTGGAACAGTAACCCAAATACTGAAAAGACTGAGCCTACATGTACGGAACAAGATGCGGACAAGAGAAACATGCAGGTCAATAATTCAGATTACAAGTTTTTTCACTCATTTATTCTAGCAGGCTGTAAATTGTGACTACTTCTAGTCACTCAGTAGGTATCCATGACTCAACCCTTAAGACGGATATACACAAATCCTGCCTTTTCAACTTGAGGAATCTAACATTCCTTTCCCACGTTTTCTTTAGCTAATTCAAACAAACCAGGTTTTGACTAGTTTCTTATCTGGATGGGGAAGTTGTTGGTAGTGACACATTTTCTTTTCAAGAATTTTCCAATGGAACTGCAGCACTTCTGTGACTAAAGATATGGATAAGGATTCTGATACGGCTGTTTAGAAAATATACATTTAAACTGACCAATTAACCACAGAATCAACTATTTAACTTGAAAGGTCACAGCTTTAGGAAAACTTTCAATCTAACTATAATTTATGCCTAGGCTGCTCAGAATGATGGCACCCCAAATATGGGCCTATCACCCAGTTTTTGAATACTTAAAAACAAAACAAAAACAATTTACATAAGTATTTTATTTATACACACACAAACAAACTCAGAATGGTCGTCAAGCATGTGAGCTAAATATGAGTTCTGTTTTGAGTTTGACTATGAATAATTTCCCCAATATTTAGTAAAGCAGAGGAAATATTATCAGGCTACCAAATGCTGTTTTCTGATACAGGAAGCAACTACAAAAGCTTTAACCAGTGCTATTGATGCAAAACAAACAAAACCCAACAACTCCCCCAAATACTACTTTCAAAACCAACTTATTAAACTTAATTTTCACTAGAATGCTGTTTTTCTCCACACTAGTAAATCAAAAACCAAGACCCATATTTTATATATATATATAAATATATATAAAAATGATGCGAGTTACTGAGCTTCATCTTCTGGACAAGAATGCCAAGTTAGTCTTTCTTCATAAAAAGCAATTACAATTTGAGGACATTTCATATTTGCTTCTTTTGCCAGCACCAAGTCAGCCTCATCTGAATCTTTCCTGTTATAAAGAAAAATTCAGTTGAAAGATTGAATTGTTTATATCAACTGAGAACAATTCACTTAAAACTTCATTTTCCAAAATAGGTCATCACTTCAAAACTGTTACCAAAACTAAAATCTTTACAACCAACAGTTATCTCTTACCTTAGGATGGAAATTATTTATATAAAAACTTTCTAGATACACAGCTACAAAATTTAAAAAAACTTTTTCTTTAAAACATAATCACCTATCCACTTACCATTTCATGAGAAACATCAATTCTCCGCTACTATCTGTGGCACCAATTATTCGTTCTGGATCAAGACCTCTAGCAAAGCCTCTAGGTTTGTCAGCCTATTTAGAAAAAAGGTGAAGTGATTAAATTAACTTGTATCAAAACCTTTCGATAGTGAAATAGAAAACACTAGGTCAAAGGCCTACGCCTGGTATTGTGAACACCTCTTAATTTCCATTACTTTTAAAAGCAGAAAAAAAAAAAAACTACATTTAATATTTGATGCAGAATGCTTAAAATTTCTAAAATGACTGTGAATCAAATTGAGAAAACTATCAAAAGATAGTAACAGGAGACTGTGCAGGGTTATGGAAAAACCAATTTATTTGTGGTGATAATATAAGTTCATTAAAACTAGTATTGCCTAAGGACCAAAATATATAATAGACCCTGTGAAATGGGAAGAAAATGTTCAAATGAGAAGGGGAACGAGGAAGGAAATGAAAGAAGGGACAATGAAAAATAGAAAGAAAAAAATCACAACAAAGCTTTTGTAAATGAAAAGGGTCAAAGGGAGAAATAGGAAAAAAGCAAGATACATCATGTACAGATGTAAATTCTCTGGTGAAAATTATCATTATATATATCTAAAATGTATCAAGAAGTTTTGCTTCAAAATACTTCTCATCATTTCTAATAACTAGGCCTGAATTATACACATCTTTAATGAATAAAGTAAAAGTAAAAACTTTAAATTTTTTATGTATGTGATTTACTTTTAGAATCAAATTTATAATCGACATCTTCTCATCTATAAAACAGGACATCTGTAATCTTTTTTTTTTAGGTTTTTTGAGACAGGGTCTGGCTTTGTGGTTCAGGCTGGTCCTGAGCTCAGCCTCAAACTCACATCACAGCAATCCTCCTGCCTCTGCCTCCCAAGTGCTGGGATTACAGGCGTGAGCCACCACACCCAGCACTGTGGTATGTGGTACTGATTACTGCTGGGGTGAGTCTCCAAACCCAGTATTGTTTTGTGGTTACCGAGGATCGAACCCAGGCCCTTGTGCTTGCAAAACAGGCGCCAGAACCACTGAGCTATATCACCGGCCCCAGAACGTCTGTAATCTTAATAGAACTGTCATGAATATATACTGGACAGTCAAATTCCCAAGCAGTTCTCTTTACTAATATGATCTATATTATAGGCTTAATGCCTGAGCCAAGAAACATAATTCCTCACCAAGACCTTGCACTAAATTGTTACACTGGGCCAGCAGGCAAGGCAAAAAAAAAACAAAACAACTTAAGTCAAAGCAGAAGTTATCATATTTGTCCATAAACAGACACAGTGAAGCAAAGACTGAATCAAAGCACATGTAGTGAATTACTCAAATATCTCAACTATTAGTTACTACGAATGATATACTTAAAATACTGTTTGGTAACAGAGATCACATATATATTTAAACAAATTTTTCTGTTTAGTTTTTGAAACAGTGTCTCCCTATGTAGCCCAGGCTGGCCTTGAACTCGGCAATCCTCCAGCTTCAACCTCTGAGTGCTGGGATTACAGTCATGTGTCATCACACCCAGCACAAAGATCAGATAAACAGTGCTTTAATGGTAATCATGCCACTGAAGGACTACCCCAGAACACGCTATCTGGATTGTTTTCACTATAGGATAACAGCTTTCAATGGACCTCCATACTATGTTTTATCTGTATTTGAAAGTGCTACATGTGGACTACAGGTAACTGCTCTGATGAGGGGTCACAGCTACCATATATTAAATAAAAATAGAACTAGTCATGCATTTTAAATGGTACAAACCATTCATAGCACATCTGTATACTAACTCATTTTTACCCTTTCTTACCTAAATATTCAGCACTTATAAAAAATTTCTTAGTGGGTGTCTAAAAAGTATGAGTCTTAAATCTTTAAAATACTTAAAAATCAAAACCTTTTACAAAAAGCTGGTCTAATAGGCAATGTGTTATACTTACAGCATCTCTTTTCTTCTTTGATTTGCTGTCATCAGATTCACTGTCAGATAAAGATTTTCTTTTTGTACCGTCTTTTTCTTTACCAGCTTTTTGAGAATTAAGAAATGCTTCAATCAATTCCGGACAATCTAAATTCTCTTCAGGTTCCCATGTATTGTCAGCACTGTGTTCAGTAAAAAAGGACTGATTCAATTAAACATGATTCATCACCATCAGATTTAGATATTTTGGGGAAAATATTTTATGCTACAGATACCTCAGATAGTCTCAAGAGGACCTATCTAGATTTCCTTTTGTATTATTTGCCATCACAGTTCTAAATTAAGCAACGTGCTTGCTATTCTATCCCCTAGCTACTGGATTTAGGTGGAATTGAAGCTACTTAAGTTTTTTTTTTTTTTTTTGGAGACAGGGTCTCACATTGTGGTCCAGGCTGTCCCTGAGCTCAGGCTCAAACTCACATCACAGCAATTCTCCTGTCTCTGTCTCCTGAGTGCTGGGATTACAGGCGTGAGCCACCACGCCCGGCACTGTGGTATGTGGTGCTGGTTGCTGCTGGGCGTGAGTCCCGGGCCCTGTGCTTGCAAGACAAGCACTGGAACCACTGAGCTAACTCCCCGGCCTGACAATTTCAGTTTCTTGTAGGTTTTAAAATGTAGAACTGATATAAAGTAGGGGGTAGGGAAATCAAAAGCCTAATTAAACCTCCTATGTGGCTTACAAGCTAATACTTTTTTTTCTATTTTTAAAAGTTGGGGAAAAATTTCAAGATAAAAATACAAAATGGCCATAAATGAAGTGTTCCTGGAACACAGTCATGTTCATTTGTTCAATGCATTATCCACTGCTGGTTTTATACAACATCTACAGAGATGTTGAAAAAGAGAAAATATCACAAGTCCATTTCCTTCCTAAGTTTACTGGGTAGAAACTGGAGATAGTTTTTTTAATGTCCCATGGGACTCTAATAAAAACCTACCTTTTGCAGGTAATCAACTTTGGTGAACTGGTTGCATCCAAATTTAAATAACTTGGAGAGTTACCTGTTAAATTTTTTAGTAGCAATTTATGGACTTACGATATACACTTAGGCTCAACTGAGGACTCTGAAGGACAAAGGAAGAAAACCGAAATCTTCCACTCAACCAGTAACTCCCAAATTACTATGGAAAAGGCTTTAAAGATGAATAGTGGGGAAAATAGGTGCTAACAAATTTCCAAGTTGACCATTTTGTATATGCCTGTCTCCACCATACTTAGGAAATTGCCTCCTCATTTTTAATTGTCATTGATCACTGAACTTGCTTTTTGTGGTGTAAGGTAGAATATAAACAGATTAGCAGAATAAACACAAGTGCTAAGAGCATAATCCCTGAATGTTTGAGTTATCTGAATAACAGGCAACATTATAAAGAATGATTGTGATCAACTCCTAATACCAGGAATCAGAGAGCTTAAAAAAAATGCCCAGGCTATTAGTTTAAGGACCTACATCGGTGATGCCAAACCTTTTAGAGTTGGTACAAACAGCCTACTGCAGCACATGTGCCATCACTGACCTAGATTATTACAAACACTTCTGATTAAGATCCAACAGCTTAACGGTACAGTTTCAGCGTTTTTTAGTAACCTCTGTTCATAGCAAAACATACAGACACACTACCCAATTCACCTAACATAATATCTAACTACATCAAAACATGTAACAAACTGCAATCTGATCAGTGTAATAAACTAGACTTCAAACCTCAAACAAGATACCCTGGAATTAAAGATTTCTTTAAACTGAAACATACCTCTGGGATAACTGACCAAAGATCTAGGATAAAAATAAGTCCACTTAAGTATAATTAAAACTACAGGCAACCACATTAAAGTCTCTTACTCTGTAAATCCCTTCCACTTCAGAAAATACTCCACTTTCCCATTCACTACACGACGGTCCAGTACTTTTTCTACCACAAATTCTTCAGGTTCTGCTTCCTCAACCTTTTTACTTTTTCCATTTTGTTTCTTTCCCATTTTTTGCTAAAACAAAACAAGAGAAAAGTTAAGAAATACAGACTTTCAATCAATGTTTGTATCAATGTTTTATGACATAGTTACTTGTGTATTCCAAGGTAGACATCTAAAATGTCAAAAGCCAATGAAGGAAAACTTTATTCCACTGATTTTGCTCAAACCTATGACCTAACAATCTTCAGCAAATGAGGGAATCAAAACACTACCTACAAATACTATCAATTTTTCCCAGTCTACAAGACCATATTTACCTGAGTTTGCATTTTAACTGCAGCACAGCAACAAATGACTGGTTTTATTGAACACAGGAACAAAGTAGTGACAGGTCGTACTAAGAGAACCCATGATGTATCTGTAAATCTGTAGCCCTAAGACAGTCATAATATCTTTCCCAATTCAGACACCAATATTTAAAGCCTTAAGGATGTAAAGAAAAGGTAATAATGTTAACATTTACAATTCTGATTTAACTATACAATCAACAATAGACTACGACTTTTCTGTGATCACTTGGAGTAAACTTATAGTGCTACTTCAAAAGATCAAGTAAAAAAAAATGTTTTGGAAGTTAAAAAAACAAAAGCAGAAAACATATGATTTTGTTGCATACTACTTCCAAGCCAGGTCTTTACTCAAACTTTATAATTGGACCTAATTATTTTTCTCTGTACAGTACAAAGAAGACAAAAGTGATTGTGAGACAAGCAAAGAAACTGGGGTAAACAAACTTATTTTAAAATAAAGTTAAATTAAAAACTTTTGAAGAGGCCAAACTGGCCGTTGGCAAAAAGAGAAAATACCAGTAAGTTATATACACCAAAGACTATCATATTTTGTGTAAAAGCAATTTAATTTCAAAACCATTTGTTTTGTGTACCTATATGCATGGTCAAACATCACAGCTCACTCCTTGCCCATCCGATACTAGATACAAGTACCTAGAAAGCCAATTATCTTATCTGCATTTTGATTGACTACGGAACCTGCCGGGTCAGCTCAATCCTAAAGAGGCACAGGACATGCTTTTACCATTGGTGATTCAATGTATATCATCTACCACAGACTTATGACAGACTTTGCATACTTCATTTTTTATTTTTTTGAGACACGGTCGCCCTTTGTAGTTGAGACTGGTCCTGAAATTCACTGCGTAGCCCAGGCCAGCCTGGAACTCACAGCAATCCTCCTGCCTCTGCCTCCCCAGTGCTGGGATTACAGGCATGAGCCATCACACCCGGCATTGTGACCAGGGAACGAACTCGGGACCTTCAGCTTGTCAGGCAGACTCTGGAACCACTGAGCTAAATGCCCAGTCCCTTCAATTTGTTTTCCAGAGTATTTAACATTACGTACAACCCAATGATGGAACGAGTTAAAAATTATCAATTTGCCTCTTTTAGTATGAAACCAGAGAGAGAAATTTCAGATTAAAACAGAATGTTTGCTCTTTACATAACTTTAACACCTTTACAATTACAAGTTTTTGGGAAAAAAAATTTAGATCCTTAAATATTTCAGTTATAAATTAACTTACCAATGTAGTTTTGTTGGAGGCCATTTTTTACTGGAGACTGGAAGACTTACTACTAGAAAAATGCATGACAGTTAAAAAATTATTTTCAAGAAGCAAAAAAGGAGATTAAAAACAAGTTTAGCTTGGACTCCATACCCCACATAGGTAATGCACATTTCAAACAAATACAAATCCAAAGCTGACTTATGCTCCAGGCATTAGGATTACACACCTAAGCATATCTCTTCTGAACAAATTAGCCTAGAGAAACTTTGCTAGGAATATTGTACCTAAGACAGCTTTACACCGCCAAAATACTCTAATATTCATTTCTAATCTATTTAATAATAAACTTTAAAAAAAGATAAACCTTTTTACTCAAAATTACACGCAATTACTAAACTAACGGTAAGCTACCACATTTTTTTTACTCTGGTTTTCTAACCAGTGCATTATCTCTTTTGTAATTTACTTGATTTCTTCTTAACAGCAGTCCGTCCCTTTTCCTGATCAGTGTGGTTTAACAGAGGAAGAACACAGAGATGCCTGTGTGCACCGTGACACGTTTGAGAAGAGCTCCCCCTGGCCCGCTCGCCCACCCGCACGCTACCCTCCCCAGCTCCTTTCCGGCCTCCGGAATCTTAGGTGCCGGGCGCCCACCCCCACCCCGGGCCTCGTGGTCAGCGCCTCGGCGGCGAGACAAAGGCCGCAGCGCGGGGGCTCAAGGGCACTGCGCCACGGGGCCCAGTACTTCCCTTGGGCGGCGGCCGCGTAACGGGACGCCAGCCGCAGCCTCTGGGCTGCGGCGGCCCGCGCTAGGCCTCGCTGCTGCAGGAAAAAGCGCCGATCCCCCCGAGGCCCGGCGGGAGGGGGAGCGGGCGCTTTGTCTAGAAATAAGGCCGCTGTCACCGCGGCTCTGCACCCGAGACCTCCGCGACAGTTTCATCCTCGCCTAACTGCACGCGCGGCGCCAGGCCGTCCCTGCGCAGCTTCCTGCAGCCCCAGTCGCCGAGTGCGGCGGGAAGCCGCAGAATGGGAAACTGGGGGGCCTCCTGGCGCACGCAGTAGCCTAAGCACCACCAACAACACGGGGGAGAGAAGAAAGGCCACCGACTTCACCGCCTGGGATGCTCGCGTCGCGGGTCCGCAGCGTCTCGGCCTGCGCCTGCAGCTCCACTCGCATTCGAGGGAAGGGGGCCGCGGGGCTGCGCGGGCAGGGGGGTGGTGACGCCGCCCACGCCGGGCGCCGCGCGGGGCGGGGCCGCGGGGGTGGGGCGCGGCCGCGGGGGGCGGTGCGAAGGGCCCGTGGCGCGGTGCCTGCTGGTCCCAGAGGGGAGAGGTGGGGGTGTGGGGCGAGGACCTGAACTGAGCCTTCTAGGCCGAGTATTTTCCGCCTCCGCGGTTGCTGGCGCCAAAAGCAGGCCCTGCCCCTCCATGGCCTCTCGGTTTGGGTCCCCAGACGCGACAGAGCGCACCCCAGGGAGGGGAGAGCCGAGGCCCCCCGGCACACTAAGGGAAGGCCGCCCCAACACGAGGGCTTAATCCTGAGGCTTTTGGCCGGGCTTCGGTTAATGCGACATAATTTGTTGACCACAAATCGCTTCGGGTGTTTCCGGAAGGGGCCGAGTCAGTCCCATGCTGGGGGAGGGAAAACGAAGGGGAAAGCTGCAAAAATTGTTCTAAGGCGGGAAAACCCTGGGGGATGGGATTATCCAAGTGTAGCTGCGCAGGCAACCTCCAGGTTGGAGGGGGCTGGACTTCACAGTGGGGTTTAGGCTCCACCCACCAGCGTTAATTTCAAACTGCGCGACCGTTTCTCACTTGCTCTTCGCTTAGGAGGGGGCTGGCCGCAATTCTGGGAGGAGCAATGCGCAGAGCTCGAGCTTTCCGCAATTCACCGAGCATATTTGCGCAAGTGACGCAAAGCACTATCGCTGGCCGCAAATAAGGGTGGAGCACGTACTCGGCGTAAAGGGGGCGTAAGCACTCCCGCCATTGGTGGCGGTTAGGGCGTTTACGTTACGTACTGACGTAGGGGAGGACGCGTTAGTGGGGGGAAGGTTCTAGAAAAGCGGCGGCAGCGGCTCTAGCGGCAGTAGCGGCAGCGCGGGGTTCAGAGTGGACGTGCGGTTGGCGGTGTTTCTCGAGCAGCGGCAGTTCTCACTACAGCGCCAGGACGAGTCCGGTTCGTGTTCGTCCGCGGAGATCTCTCTCATCTCGCTCGGCTGCGGGAAATCGGGCTGAAGCGACTGAGTCCGCGATGGAGGTAACGGGTTTGAAATCAATGAGTTATTGGACTGGGCTTGGCGAGGCCGTTGGCTCCGCAGTGGAAGTCGGCCAGTCGCCTCCGCAGGAGAGAGGCAGGAGACCAGGCGGCCCCCTTGGCAGTTGTTCTTGAGGTGCTCCCGAGAGGGGACCGTAGGGGAAACTTAATTGTGTAGATGTTTTCCCCACCCTCAGTCTCCCGGCGCCATTTCCCTTTACTGGGGTGGGGGGTGGGGAAACCTTTCCTGGCGGTCGCGGCCCTTGTAGTGAAAGGGGGCTCTGGAGCAGGCAGTCGTACTCCCCAGAATGCACGCGGCTTCGGGGGCCCGGGTGTCGCGGCGGGCAGCGGGTCCTCGCGAGCCGCTCTGTGGAGCCTCCCCTCCCCCTCTCCCGGGAACCGGATTTGGCGGCCGCCATTTTCCTGTCGCGTCTTCTCCTCCTCCTTCGCAGCGTTTTTGTCTTGACTCTCTCAGTTCTACTAGTTTAATTTCCTTGTGGAAGCATAGGAGTGGTTAACTATTTTTCTTTCTTCTCGGACTGTTTTCATCTCGTTTCGAGGTGGATTTGGAGTGTTTTGTGAGCTTGGATCTTTAGCGTCCTGCGCACCTCATTAAAGGCGCTGTGGCTTCCCCTCGATGAAATGGCGCCATTGCGTGCAGAAGCCACACAGAAGAGAGCGGGTGGGGGGGGCGCTCTGCAGGGCTTCTTGGCAGCGGCTGAGAGAAGGTATCACAGTCCAGCTCGTTGGGCAGATTTTAAAGCGAGCTATATTACGAAGAAAGGTTTTTATGCTTTGTAGACCTTGATGGTCTGAGTAACGGTTTTATTTGGGGCTGCAGTGACTAAGAAAGCAGTTGAATTGGAAACTTGTTTAAAAAAGTGGAGTCCTCTGATTACTACCGAGCGTGAGCGAGATTATTGGGGGAGGGAGCTAGTCGTTTTAGTAGTTTATTGGCCTCAAGGGTTCGGCTTAATTGTGGAATTTTAATTTTACTGGGAAGTTAAACCTGCGCAATGTTACATCAGAAATTTCAAAAGAAAGTGAAAATTAATGTTTTATTTTGGTTAAAATACTACTCAGTCCTTGATTTGATGTATGACTGTGTACCAAGAGTTTTAGGCCTGAGCCATTATATATTTGTTTTCTTTTCTCATTTGTTTGCAATTTTGGTTGATAATTACATTGATAAGCATAATGCGGCTTTAAGCAAGGGGGTCTACCCTGGTTATTTTCTTTGACCCTAAGTACATTTATAAAATAACTTTTTTTATAATCGATAGTGAACATCGGGTAAGTTTGGAAAAAACTATTGAGGTAAGTAAGAGTTTTTGCTTTTTGTTAGTGACATGTAAGAATTGTAGATACTTTGTAGAGTGTGAGACTTACTTTCTGAATACTAGAGTACAATTAACTTAAGATTCAAAATATTAATCTTGCCGAAAGCCCTATTTTAAAAGAAGCTAGTTTGAAAATTTCTGGTAACTTGAAATTTGCAGAATGTTGGACATTTGGCTATGCAGGCAAAAAGTCAGAATTGACTTAATTGTTTTCTTGAGCATTTGGGAGAATATGTATAGAGGAAAAAACTCCGTGGAACTAGATTGAGAGCAGTAATGCAGCTCAGTCTGAGCAATTTTAACTTAACACTCAAAGCCGTTGGTCTGGACATGATCTGTGACTTAGCCTGATTACCTGTAAGCCAGATTTAATTGCCAAAAATAAAGGGAAATTTAATGTAACATAGTTACTTGCTGGTTAATTGAAAAAAAAAAAATTTTTGCTCAGCTATTTTTGATTTGCAAAAATTAAGATGTTGGTTTTGTCGATTTTGTCCAGATAACCAGTAAGTTTAGTAAGCTTGATCTGGTTTAATAAATTGAGGCAGTGACTATTTTAGTGTGGCTCTAACACGTGAATTATTGTACCTGTAAGTAATATTTTAATGTACATATGATCGTTAATCTAAGATTGTATAGTTGCCTAAGCCAAATACAGGAATGCCTGCCCCACAAAAATAAGTATTTTAACCTTTTTAGGCTTAAGATAATGTAAACTTTAGGTATTGTTGGTTATAAAAATTAATTTGATTTGCGATTTACTGTTATTTTGTGCATATAATGAATGTTGAGAATTTTTTTCCTAATTGCTAAAAATTGTTACATGGAGAAACATTTAGTTTTTTTGGGGTGAGGGGTTTGAGATGCTTAGAACTACCATCATGGGGGCAACTGAGGAAAAACTACAGACAACAATCTGAAATAAATGGTATAACTAAGAAACCAAGAGGTGTTTTTGTATTGAAACATGCATAAATTGAGTAAAGATGTGTTTTAAAGATTTAGAATTGAATAATTTTGACCTTTTAATAGTTCTTGACAATCGAATCAGTGTTTCTCCTGAAAAGTTTTTAAATATACTAGATTTGCTTAAGATAATTTAATGTCAAGTAAATTTAGATTAATTAGTAGTGACTTTGAAACTTGTGTAGTTCAGCTGAGACTTTTTTGGTGTAACACAACTAATATGCAGTTTAACATATGGTTTAAATTTGATGTAAGTTTCTTTTTTCCCCCCCAGAAAACTTTAGAAACTGTTCCTTTGGAGAGGAAAAAGGTACTCTGCCAGCAGGTCACCTCATATTTAAGAATTTAATTTCCTGCATACAAAGAGAAAATGTAAATAAAAATTGAAATGGTATTTTCCTTTGCAGAGAGAAAAGGAACAGTTTCGTAAGCTCTTTATTGGTGGCTTAAGTTTTGAAACCACAGAGGAAAGTTTGAGGAACTACTACGAGCAATGGGGAAAACTGACAGACTGTGTGGTACGTTAACTATGGAAGGCTTCTATAGTTTCATAACTGAGTGATGTAGAAAACAATTTAGCATTCATATAAAATAATTGATGTTGCTAATTATAACACAGCATTCATATAAAATATTTCTAATTGACGTTGCTAATTCTTAACGCAGTAACAAAATTAAAAGCTAAAGGTGCCTTTCTGGTTTTAAAGGTTATGAGGGATCCGGCAAGCAAAAGATCAAGAGGATTTGGTTTTGTAACTTTCTCATCCATGGCTGAGGTTGATGCTGCCATGGCTGCAAGGCCTCATTCAATTGATGGGAGAGTAGTTGAACCAAAACGTGCTGTTGCAAGAGAGGTAAGCAAAACTACGTACAATAAAGAACGTATTCCAATGAGACTAACTTTTAAAATATATTGGCCAAGGGCCAAGGATTTAGCTCAGTGGTTCCAGTGCCTGTCTTACAAGCACAGGGGTCCAGGTTCCATACCTGGGAACCACATACAACAATGCTGGGTGTGGTAACTCTTGCCCATGCCACAGTGCTGGTGGTGATGGCTCACTCCTGTAATCCCAGCACTCGAGGGACAGAGGCAGGAGCACTGCTGTGAGTTCACGGCTCACCGGGACTACATAGTGAGCTCAGGGCCAGCCTGAACTACAAAGTGAGACCCTGTCTCAAAACAACAACAAAACCCCAAAACACTAGCTGAAGTAGCTGGGTTTTTGGACTTTTTTTTTTCTTCTTCAAATCCAGCCCCATAAAAATGATATACTTTGTCATAAAAGATAAGCTAGATGAAATAAAAAGATTGAAGGAATGCTTGCAATCATGTTTCTGATTTTTTGTAGGAGTCTGGGAAACCAGGAGCACATGTGACTGTGAAGAAGCTGTTTGTTGGTGGAATTAAAGAAGATACTGAGGAACATCACCTTAGAGATTACTTTGAAGAATATGGAAAAATCGATACCATTGAGATAATTACTGATAGGCAGTCTGGGAAAAAAAGAGGCTTTGGCTTTGTTACTTTTGATGACCATGATCCTGTGGATAAAATTGTGTGTAAGTGTCTAGTTAAGGGTAACCCTTGCATGTTTTAAATTTGGGACATGTTAATATCCATGATTATATTAGTTAGGATTTACTATTAGTATGTGAATTTAGTAGAATCTGAATTTCTCATTCTAGTGCAAAAATACCACACCATTAACGGTCATAATGCAGAAGTAAGAAAGGCCTTGTCTAGACAAGAAATGCAGGAAGTCCAGAGTTCTAGGAGTGGAAGAGGAGGTAAGTAAAATTCATACCACTTTTCTCTTTAACTTCTCTTTTAAGTGCTTACTAGTAACGAAGAGTGTTTATTGTAGGTAACTTTGGTTTTGGGGATTCGCGTGGTGGAGGTGGGAATTTTGGACCAGGACCAGGAAGTAACTTTAGAGGAGGATCTGGTAAGTTCAGGTTTGAAGGGTGAAATGTGCTTGATTTAGAATTAGATCTTGGTTACTCAACAAATCAAGCCTTAGGTGTCCCTAAGTTATAACCTGGGGAGTTAGTTCTTCATTGCCATCTGTCAAGTGGTAATAGTGTTAAACACATGTCTTATAACTAAGGTGTGGAATGCTAGTTTTTAGTTTGGTTTATGGTCTTTAAAGGACAACGTAACAGCTTACATATAATTTCCTGTAAAATGAGTGGAGTTAACAGAAATATTAGTGAATATTTAGTAATATTAGTAAATATCAATTAGGTTTGAATGTATGTCTGGCTTACTACTGTTAGTAGTCAAGAAGGTTTGGCAGGTCTATTTCCATTCAGTGTTACTCTTTTGCGTAAATGAATCTTTTAATCAAGAATTGAAGAATTCAGGCCTCAAAGTTTACCATAATACAAAGAATTAGGTGCTTTTAAGTCTTCCTTTTATTTTTTTAATCCAGTGAGGCAAGTGTGCCAAGGTTCTGCTCATTCAGGCATTAGTAGTGTTATAGAAATGAGTGCGAAAAACAGGATATAATGATCTTAATTTTTTCTTCCCTAACAGATGGGTATGGAAGTGGACGTGGATTTGGTGATGGCTATAATGGATATGGAGGAGGACCTGGAGGTCAGTTTTTTCCTATATTTTGGTTTTTTTGACTTAAGATTTAATTACACTTAGCCTTTACAAAGACCTGGCTTATACTTGGCTAAGTTTGTTTAAAATTGTAGCTTAGGTGTGTTATGACTAAATAGACTAAATATATGTTTTAAGTGTTGAGATACACTGAGTACAAAATTGGATGGGTCATTGCTGAATATTTACAGACACTATTGTGTGTCACATTTCTGGGGTAAAAAACAGGTTTTATGAACTCCTGCGTTTCTGCCAAGTATAAAAGTGAATTCAACTAAGATTAATCAGTACATAAAGTCACAATGGGAGCAATACTGTTCTTAGGCTCAATTTTAAAAGGCTATTTAAAATTGTGAAGGTGGTTTAATGTGTGCTTTTGCTACTTGACATGTTACTAAGTTACTGACAGTCTTCCTTAAAATTTTACAGAAAGTGAGAGTTTAATACTGCAAATTGAGGCTTACTGTGCTACCTTTAAGATCTCAACTTACATGAAACTTTAGATTATCTAGGTTTCTCTGCTCAGAGTAATGAGTGTGTAGTTGTAAGAAACATAGTAGTAATTTGTAATAAAACATGAATTGGTATGGTAGATCTTTTGTACCAGTAGGGGGAGTGTGACTGTTCCAATAGATGATGTCAGTGGTTAGAAATTAATTTCATAGTTATAGTTGAAAGCTGTGGTGGTGCCTAGCCACTCTAGAACCAGGTGCTTTAATTGTATGTAGATCTTTTTGGACTTTAAGTCATTTTAGAAGAGATTTATGGAAATAAGACAATAGATGCTTAAAACTTTTAAATAGGTCTGATAATAAAGTTCAGTATATATTGAAAATGCTGATTAAATACTTACTTTATTTAGGTGGTAATTTTGGAGGTAGCCCTGGTTATGGAGGAGGAAGAGGAGGATATGGTGGTGGAGGACCTGGATATGGAAACCAGGGTGGGGGCTACGGAGGTGGATATGACAACTATGGTGGAGGTAATAACACTCAATGTCACCTTCCCACTGACATCTTTGGCAGTACTAGGGAGCAAACCAAGGGCTTCTTAACAATTAACAAAGCCTTTATATTCCTCTTTGTTCCTGGTCTCTTGCATGCAGCTTTTATGTGGGATTTGGACTGACATTCATGATTCCTACAAGATACTTTTGTTGTTTTACTATTGCTAGTAGATGTTTTACATATTGTAGAACTGTACAAGTACTTGGTATTCTGATTTTTATCTGAGCTTCTAAGTATTTGGCATTCATCATTGGTTTATTTGGTTGCGTACAATAAAGTATGCTGATAATTTTTTTCTTTATTAAAGGAAATTATGGAAGTGGAAATTACAATGATTTTGGAAATTATAACCAACAACCTTCTAACTATGGCCCAATGAAAAGTGGAAACTTTGGTGGTAGCAGGAACATGGGGGGACCATATGGTGGAGGTAAGCTAGAACAAACTTCAGATTAAGATGAGATAGTAAGATTAGTTTTTTTATAACTTGAAGGGAAAGTAACATTTCAAGTGTGTGTGTGTGGTATTGGATTGTTCCTGTATACAATGTAAATGAGGTAAATCTTACAGAAGTACTTTAAAAATAATTATAATATCAGGCCCAGGGATTTGGCTCAGTGGTTCCAGCTCCTGTCTTGGAAGCACAAGGACCCCATTGCGTAAGATCTTTTAAAAAAATCTCTCTTGGGGAGCCGGGGATATAGCTCAGTGGTTCCGGCGCCTGTCTTGCAAGCGCCAGGGCTGGGTTCGATCCCCAGTAACCACATAACAATACTGGGCATGGAGACTCACCCCAGAAGCAACCAGTACCACATACCACAGTGCCAGCGGTGGTGGCTCATGCCTGTAATCCCAGCACTCGGGAGGCAGAGGCAGGAGGATTGCTGTGAAGTGAGTTTGAGGCTGAACTCAGGGCCAGCCTAAACTACAAAGTAAGATCCTGTCTCAAAAAGAATAAATAAAATTTATATCATATTGAGATAGTGGAGAAGAAATGTTACACTGTAGAATATTTTGTAGCTAAGGGATAGTGATGATAGGTGGGAATTCCTGTAATAAGGGGGTAAACCACATTTTTTTGAGACAGGGCAGGTTGTTACTATGCAACTTAGGTTGGTTTTGAATTGTTTATGTAGTACAGAATTCATTATGTAGTATAAGACTGCCCTTGAACCTAGTGATACTTCTGCTTCTGCCTCCGAAGTACTAGGATTACAGATACATACCACCATGCCCAACTCGCATGGACAAATCACTTAGCACATTGCAAGAAGTATAAATATGCCAAGCTTTTTGAAAATTAACTCCAGCTTCCTGTTCAAAACATTATTTAGCTTGTTGAGAATGGCTTTTGTAAGACCAGATATGTGGAGTCTCATGCTTGTATATTTATTTTTAAATGAAAGGTGTGGTTTAAGAAGTTTTTTTGGAATATAAAACAAGCTAAAATTCCTATGTGTATTTGAATGTTTACGAACTAAGTATGGGATGGGAAGGGTCATGGTCTGGGGAAGACTAGATGGCTTTATAGTAAAGGCAACTAGCGCTGTTCTGATCCCAAGTTTGCTCTTTTTTGTTTTCCAACCATTCTAGGAAATTATGGTCCAGGAGGCAGTGGAGGAAGTGGGGGTTATGGTGGAAGGAGCCGATACTAAGCTTCTTCCTATTTGCTATGGGTAAGTAGTTTTTGAGTTTTACTATTAATTATTGTCTTGGGAGTCCTAGCTGCAGGAGTAAAGCTTTTTAGGATCATGTTATCTTTCCTTAAAATCTGGTTAGATGGATAATTTCATAACCTATTTTTTTTTTACTCTTTACTTCTGTTGAAACAGGCTTCACTGTATAAATAGGAGAGGATGAGAGCCCAGAGGTAACAGAACAGCTTCAGGTTATCGAAATAACAATGTTAAGGAAACTCTTATCTCAGTCATGCATAAATATGCAGTGATATGACAGAAGACACCAGAGCAGATGCAGAGAGCCATTTTGTGAATGGATTGGATTATTTAATAACATTACCTTACTGTGGAGGAAGGATTGTAAAAAAAATGCCTTTGAGACAGTTTCTTAGCTTTTTAATTGTTGTTTCTTTCTAGTGGTCTTTGTAAGAGTGTAGAAGCATTCCTTCTTTGATAATGTTAAATTTGTAAGTTTCAGGTGACATGTGAAACCTTTTTTAAGATTTTTCTCAAA
>PVIR01010072.1:0-51092 GCA_004026965.1 Petromus typicus
ACTGGTGGTCAAAAGGAAGATGTCAGGTGAGGAGTCTGAAATGGCGGCCCTGTGGGTGGTGGAATGTGCTTGCTAGGATGGCTGAAGGCCCAGAGTAGGGCTGAGGTGAACTGACTTTACCCAGGGTAGCAGAGCTGCCTGCTCTGAGGAGAATGGCAGAGACACTGGCAGGTGAACCCCCTGAGGACATTCCCAGCCCCCTTTGCTCCAGGTGGAGGGACCTGGGAGGCCTGACCGGAGGGTCACCCAGATTCCTGCCACCCTCTCCCTCCGTGTCCTGTCAGGACAGCCAGCCTATAGCTGAGGGGAACCAGATGTCTGAGGCGGAAGCGGCCCCTCCACCCTCCCTGCCCAGCCCTTCTCGGGAAGGTCTCTTAAAAGGCTCCGTACCTGGCTGGCGGCAGTGGGGAAGTTGGGGGTGGAGATGGGGAGGCAGGAAGAGAGAGGGAGAAAATTAGACAAAGGAAGACCACCATAAAACCAGCAGCATGTCCGTAATCACCAGAGCCCTTTGTTTAGAGCGATTTAAACAAGTTGCCATCCTTTGGAAGGCACCATAAACCCTGGGGAAAATAAAAGTGTTTACAGCAAGGAGAGCCAGGTGCTTTGGGGGATTCAGTTATCCAGGATCTGCGGGGGTGGAGTGGCCCTAGCCTGCCCCGAGACCGGTCCCCTGAGAGGGGGGCGGAGTCCTAACATCACAGACTCAGACCCAGGGCCCTCCCCCACCCACTCCAGGGGTCCCCACATTCCAGTGAGGCGCGGCAGGAGACAGATCACTTTCCAAGGAGACTTTACTTGGGGCCAGAAGATTGTCAGTTCACTAGTCTACAGATTCCTTTCTAGTGGACTTCAGGGAAATATACTAATATGGGAGTTGAAAACAGATTTGTTTTTTTCCCCAAGAAAAACCTCTTAGGTCCTGCATATCTGGCTAAGGGGCTGTGAAGGATGTTTGTCCTGAAGGGACGCATTCTTCAGGAGTCTCAGTGCTGCGGAGCTGGGGAGAAGGCAGTGGTCCTGGTGATGTGAAGGAAGGAAAAGGGCTTCAGCCTGGGCCTGTCTGTCTGACCTCCATCCCCTCCTTCCTCAGCACTGCTGTGCAGAGCTGGCCACACAATCATCCCAGAGTTATGGTTCAGTGTAGCAGAGTTCACATTCAAGCATTTTAGGCCAGACAACCGGCCAAGGGGCCGCAGGGATGCAGCACTCAGTCCCCCCCAAAGCAGGGCAATTTGGGGATGGCTGTTGACAATATTTCAGAATACATACATGCATTTCAACTCACATTTTAGAAAGGATTAACACCCCCCCCCCAGATGATATGTGTCCGTGTCATGGGCTACCTTTGGGAAGGACAGAACCGAATAAAGCTTGTGCTAATGTCACTATGACATGGCGTCTCATCTGTGATCCATAGAAAAGGTCAGACCACTTCTTTGAAATCACAGTAAGATAATATCCATACTAGTGAGGAAAATGAGTAATTAGAGGTACATGGGAACTATACCAGGTCTCTTTTGCATTTAATAATCTTTGTGTGGCTCTTGAGCTTTTGTGAAAGAGAGACCTTTTAAAGACAAAGTGCAGTTGGGAAAGGCCCTTCCGGATTTCCAGTGTGGGACTCTGGACTTTATCTTTTCAGCTAACGTCATCAGCTCTGCTCTGTAACACCCAGTATGCTTCTTCAGCAGGAGAACAGTTAGAAAACAAGGAGGGATGCCCATTCCTTTGTGAAAATGCCATATTCTATACTTTGAGTTCAAACATGTGGATCCAAGTTCAGCCGCTTGGATGACCTTTTTAGGATTGTACTATTTCTAAGACTGGCTTCTTACAATCTCTGAATTCCCACTTAAGCAAATAACTACAAAAAGAATCTCCAACAAAGTGGCCCACTTGGAGGCAATGGTAGGAATGACACATTTTCTTCAGTTTTATGAAGCATTTCTCCTGCCCCAAACATCCAGCGTTTGTGAGGTCCTGGTGTGAGAAGCATCGGCCTCCATTCTCTTCCAGGGCTGAATAGCTGTCCTCTCCCAAAGCTCCCTAGGAAGATGCCAGGCTGGATCCCAGCCCTTCCCAAGCACCGCCTGGCCCAAAGGGCTTCCGTTCTGCTGGCCGGCGACTCATCTCACTGCCTCACTGGTGGAGTTCCTGCTGGTCTCTCCTGGAGCAACTGTGAGGCGACAGTGCTTGTCCTTTCACCACTGCGCTGAGCCACAGTGTCAGGTGGCTCTAGACAGAGGCTGTGAGGGCACAGCCAATTATGGAGACAGCCAGAGGCCAGCTTGCCCAGCTCAAAGGATCGTAAAGGAATGTGGCGGTCGTGCTTGTCACTCAACTCCAGTGCTCTGAGAGAGGATGCCACACACCACAGTGAAGGGAAAGCACACAAGTTTTGCAGAGAAATCCGGCATGCACCCAGCAGCGCTGTGCTGGGCGGGGCTTTGAGAGATCAAATGGTAAATGGCACATTTCAGGCCTTTTCCTTGGGTCATATGAAGTAACTTCAGGGAGTTTTGTTTTTGCTTCGCAGTGCTGGGGATGGAGCTGAGGCCTTGTGCATGCCAGGCAAGTGCTGAACCACTGACCACACCCCCATTTCAATTTCAGTTCAATGGGACACAGACATATTGCCTAGTGAAATACTATGTGCATGAGAGTCATAAGAATATGACATTATTGGGCCGGGGTGTTAGCTCAGTGGTTCCGGCACCTGTCTTGCAAGCGCAAGGACCCAGGTTCGATTCCCAGTAACCATATAACAATACTGGACGTGGAGACTCACACCTAGCAGCAACCAGTACCACATACCACAGTGCCGGGCGTGGTGGCTCATGCCTGTAATCCCAGCACTCGGGAGGCAGAGGCAGGAGGATTGCTGTGATGGGAGTTGGAGGCTGAGCTCAGGGCCAGCCTGAACTACAAAGCAAGACCCTGTCTCAAAAAACCTAAAATAAATAAATAATAATAATAATAATAATATGACATTATTTTCAAAGACAGAGAAAGCCTGCCTGGGCCCCACTGGAACTGGACACTCTCTGCACCACTTAGCTCCCTGGGACTGAGTCAGGGCAAGCAGACTGCGCGTTAAACCTCATGGGACACACATCCCAGCCATGATCACACATGTAACAGGATTCAGTCAAGTAGAGAGCTGCAGTGGGGATTTGGAGAGTGAGAAGTCTGGAGGGCCAGGACGGGTACAGGAGCCCTCTGTAGGGAGGAAAGGCTGGCTGGGTAAGAGGAGAGCGGGCATCCCACCCCAAGGGCTCTGGGCCCTGGATGCCAACACAGGAGCCAGGCTGGGAAGAGCCGGCTGGGGGAGAAGATGAGCCACTCATGGCAAGACTGGGAAGTGGGGATGGGTTTGGATTTTGGAGTGAGGGCCCTGAACCAGGCACAGGAGGAGCAGAGGCCTGAGTGCGTCAGCTGTGGGGCACGCAGAGGAGTCCTATCGCACTTGCTGGCTGTGTGACCTGGGGATGTCATGTGACCTGTGCTGGTCCAGTCCCGGTGGTGTTGGCTGCGGTGGGGTGCCGCAGTCTGCAGGCTGGCTGTACCTCACTGTCCCAGAGCAGATGGGGAAGCCCGGGAGCTGGGAGGGCGTAGGGTGTATTCACAGGCCCCTCTTTTCATGTTGCCAAAACATCACGCTCACTGGCTTCACAGGGGTTCTGAGTCACGTGCTGCGTGCTGGCACCATTTCCCACCTATTCTGTGTCCCCTCCAGACTGACTTGCTCCACGCCGGTCCAGCTGGCACGTTGCCACATGGAGGAGGAGGAAAGCCACGGAAGGACAGGGTCTGGGGCCTAGGAGGTCTGCATGCATTCTTTCCTCCTCCTTAGGGAAAGTGAGAAATGGCAAAGGATAGAAAGGAAAGCAGCCCACAGCACCAGGCTCCTTGGAGATGGAGCTACAGCCTCCTGAGAAAAGCTGATGGATGTTCGAACCGTGAGGGGACTGTCACCAAATCACATGTGGACTTGTGGGCAGAAGAGTCCTGTCCACATCTTTCCATTTTGGGTCCTCAGTGACGTCTTCAAAGGAGAAACAGATTACAGAGAGAAAAAGAGAGTTGCAGACAAAAGCTACATGGGTGCCTGGATTTGAACTCTGCGCCTCCTCCACACAGGCCTGAGGCCCAGGTGGGACGCTCCTCAGTGCCTCGAAAGCAGCGGTATGAGTGTGTGTGTGAGGGAGAAGGGAGAAAGGAAAAGAGGATGGGCCACGGAAAGGGCAGAGGAAAGCAGAGGGAGGAGATTTAGAGGGAGGAGGGCATGGAGGCAGAGAGAAAGAAAGTGTATTTTCTATCAGATAAAAGCAAACCTCTGAGCTTTTGGGTTCAGCTTATCCCTCAGGCCAGTCGGACCTATCTGTCTGTATGACCTCTAGTCAGTTTCCATATCTAAACGAGACTCCTGGCAGCAGCGCTGGGATTTCAGTCCAGTTATTTAGAGTTCTGTTATTTCCTCACAGGAGATGCTTTCCCTTCCTGCCTTCCCGTTCTTCACACTCTGCACACCTCACGGTGCCTCGTCACCCCTTTTCTTAGCATGTATTTGTCGGCATATGGCTGGCACTGAGCGGCACCCCAGGCATGGCTCTGGGAACCCAGAGAGCCTCCTGCTTCCCCTCCATGGTAAGCGCTGGGGCCATCCTGATGTTCCCTCCAGACCCCACTTCCATGGAGCTGTTACCACTGTCTGTCTTGCTGGGCCTCCGGAGACACTAGAATGGTCCTCAGCAATATTCCGGTAGCATCCTGAGGCCTGTGGAATTCATTTCCAGATTCCACCACTTTCAACTGAGGGACTAAGTGTGTTTATCATCCCTTCTACCCACCTCACTCTCACCCAAATTATTTTGAAGTGAATCTCGGGTATCTCATCTCTGTAAATATTTCAGCAAGTATTCATAGATGATGAAGGTTCTAAAATTCATAACCATGGTACTATTTCTCCTAGAAACTGAGCAGTAATTCCTCAATATGTTTCAGATACTCAATCCATGTTCATGCTTCTGTGATTACCTCTTTATTTTTTAAGTTTTCTTGTTGGAATTTATAGCTACATTAGGTTAGTGCAGTGGATCGGTCCTGAGTGTTGCATCTATAAATTCCTCTCTTCTCTTTTAATAGTAGAGTTATTTCTGCTTTAGTTTCCTACAAGCTGACTTTTACTTGAGGAGTATCTTCTAACATTGTCCCCTGTCTCTGGTATATTCAGATCAAAAGCTTCATACTGCAGTTATGTGTGCACACAAGATTGCTTCACGTTTTGCTTTCATTGTATAATGCATGTCTTTCTCCATGTATTGTTTCCAGACACGGAGGGTCATTGTGCAGGCCTGTTAATAGTGGGGGGATTGCCAAAGGGTGATAATTAGAATCTATTGTCCCTTCTCCATCTATCCCCTGGGATATTATAAAGCAAAACTTCCCTTATCAACTCTGGTTACCCTGAGGTCAAGCCATGTAGAAAATGAGGGATGTGTGTTTGATTCTTTCCCATGATGTGCCAGTTTAAAATGAGGTTTTAGATCCTTAATATCATCCAGAGACACCGAGTGAGCTGTTACAGCTGTGAGAGGCCTGGGATCACTGTGAATTTGGAACTTCAATGGACATGATCTGTTTTAACCCACAGCAGCTTTCATCCTTAATAAAAATGTCTAACTTGTTCTCTCTTTGGCCAATGAAACAGCCTTTCAAGTTTGGCTCAAGGTCTTTTGCTACCACCTGAAAAGATTCCGATGGTTTCCTTGCTTCTTGGTACAAGAAAGTACATTTTCTGTTTTATACCTGCAGCGGACCATTTCTCAAAAGATTTCTGGTGAAATTTTTAGTGTGGGGCTGCTCAATGATAATCTGAGTCCTGGGAGTGTCACCTACCCTGCGAAGGTCCCCTTCCATCCCATTTTTAGGAAATTTTTAAAAGATTGTTTTATAATTATGTGAGAAACATCTTTCTGGCTTCCTATAGACCTTGGCACAAAGCTGGCAGTGTGGCTCAGTGGGAGAAAGAACCCTTGTGTGATAGGGGAGGTCTTGGGGCCAACACCCGGCACGCGCATGTCTACACGCACACACACACGCACACACACACACACACACACACATGCATTCTAAAACTTGGCATTTGAAAAAGATCCAGGATTAACATCTGTATCCATTCTCTCCTTCCAGTAGTAAGCATTTTAAAATCATGACTTGTTCTTCCATTTTAAATACTTATAGATATTTTATGAGAGTTTGATTGGGATATAATTTTAATACCATAAAACTCATGCTTTTAGGGTGTGTATCCCCTTGTTTTCTTAATAAGCATTGACATCTAATAACCACTTTCTCTGCTTTGCTTTTGCAGTAATAGTCTGTCCTCGAGAGTCCTCCCTGTTAGTGCGGAGAAACCCTCTGCATTTGTATTCACAGCTGCACTGCATGAAAGCACTGTGATTCAACCAGTCCCCTATGTTGAGCATTTAGATCATTTAAATATGTTCACTTTTGCAGGTAATTCACATTTTTTTCATCTTTTGGCCAGTGTGCCTTTGGGATAGACCTATACAGAAGGGAATTGCAGAATCCAAGGGTAAACACATATATAATTTTTCTAGATGTTGACAGATTCCCTTCCCATCATAACCCATGGAAGGCTTGACTGCTCACAGCCTGCCTGCGATAGAGGTTCTCAGACTGTTGCATTTTTGCTCAGGGGTCCACGTGGGAGGCACCTCAGTGTGATTTTGCTTTGAGTTTCTCTCCACAAGAATAGGGTAGGGAAGCTTTCAGCAGAATAAGAGCTGACAAGAGCTGTTCACTTCCTGTGACTGTTGTTCTAATGGCTCACTCATTTTCCCAAAGGTTGTCAGAATCTCTATGATATGAGCAAAAACATTTTTTTCTAAATTGTCTTTTGTCTTTTTACACTTCAGTGCTGTGTAAAAGCTATTGTTTTATATAAGCAGATTTATCAATCCCTCATTACTTCCAGTTTTGCAACATAAGAAGTGTCCCCATTTCTGGATAATAGATTTCAGGTGTCTTCTTTACACTTCACTAAATTCTCACATGCAACTGGCACATGCATGGCTTTCCTGTTCCACTCTACTGGCTTGTCCGTTTATTACTGAGCCAATATTAAACTGCTTTTAGAAGCTTTATAATACTTTCTAAGATGTGGTAACGATGTCCCTTCTCTCCCTTGTGTTCTTTTCCAGGATTCACTCTAGCTTGTGTACAAATCTCTACTCTAAATGTTTCATAAGGATTTGCCCTATTGCAGTATATGGATCTTGGATTTCATTTGGAGCCTTGCTCAAACAAACAAACAAAAATTATTTTTAAAAAAGTTTGCATCAAAGTCAAAGAAACATTCATACCCCCTGTATATTTGATGAAATTAAGGACACATCTTTTTTGTGTGTTTTATAAGACACAGTGATGTGGCCGCAGACTAAATCATGATTTACATTAGCTTCCAAGTAATCATAGGGGTGGGGGGTTGAGGAGGAAGATATTGATGACAGAGAATTGGACTTAAATTGACCATTATTGAAGCTGGAGAGCGGACACCTGCGACTCATGTCATCATTCTATTTACTTTGAATATGTTTTAAATTTTCCAAAATAAAAAGCTTAAAGAAGAATAAAGGGATTCAAGTTTGTAAGGCCTTTGACTATTGAACAACATAAGGCTTCTTATATCTGAGCAAGATGTAGACTGAGCAAGGAGGAGATGTTTTGCCAGAGAATGTTCCTAGTCAGGAGGGGTGGAGCAGAAAGGAAATTCTTGCTGTGGCTCCGAGCACTAACCTGGCTTGGGCCCAAAGGAATTTGCACTTCATTTTCTCTGTTAAACATTTACCTGGAACTGAACTATATACTTTCACAGGACTTAAGGTCCAATATAGGTGTGCTCAGATTATAAGGCAGATAAGTCCCTTAAAAATTGGTGTAAGCTGTTCTATTCTGTACTTGTTAACCTAGGACCTCGCTTAGTGCCTGCTTCTCTTAGTTCTTAAAATTTCTTAAGTGTTTCTAAGGACAAAATAATTAAGATGTTGCCAATGTAGTTTTTATGGAGTTTCTCTTCTATTTAAGGAATGTGGGTTTCTAATTTTGGAAATAAGTATTATAGGTTGTAGAAAGCAAATCTCTTAATTTGCCCTTTCCAATAGAGCAACACTTAGAGAAAGTTTGTTCAGTGTTTTAAACTTGCACTCAATCCTGCGGTCCGATATACTCTGTGGATTTCACAGTTCCACAGACTGGGAGGATGGGGCCTTTGCTTATCAGGAGTTAGCGCTTCCCCATCCCTTTTGAAAATGTAAGGGACTGTGTGCGTGTGAGCGTGGGGAATACGGATGGAAATGGGTGCTGGGGTTAGGGAAGAAGGGAAACAAATACGTACCCTTTGATTGCTTTTAAATTCAATACAAAGCCTATGTATTCCCCATTAAATATTAATAGTTAACAATTTTGAAAAAAAAAAAAACCCAGTTCTGTACTGACTGAAACAAAAAACATAGACACTAGAACCAAGAAATCCAGTTCTTGAGACAGACTTCTTGGAAATGTGTGCCCATGTACATCTGAACACAAGACAAAGCACGTTAATAAAGTTGTTTGCAGCAACCAAATAGTGAAAACTACACAAATGTTCATTAGCAGCTACACGGACCCGTCCATTATTGAATATCGACGTCTCGACTAATCACACAGCAGTGAAGACCAGTGAACCGTGGCTGTGACCAGTAACACAAATGAGTGTTACAAAAGCAGTGTCGGTGAAAAAAGCAAAAGAATACATATGTATATATTGTTTAGAAAGTTATTGAGGGGTGGATACAGGGATATAAAATAAAGCTATAGCACTAAGGGAAAAACAGGAATTACTGACACTTAGGCCTGCTGTCAAGGACATTATGATCACAGGACAGAACAGTGGCCGTGGTTGGGTGGGGGCTGAATGGAAAGGGAAAACAAGAGCATCTGGGGTCTGGAAAGGCCCTAGTTGCTGGCCTGGTTGTTGTCTGCACAGGTACACAATGGAAATTGGTTGAAGTGAACATTCGTTCATATGCATTTTTCTGAATAAGTTGTATGTCTTTCAATGTAAAAGATTACAGTTTTAAAAGTCAATAAAGGTCTTTTAAAAGATTATAAGTAGCATATTTTCCCTTGTATTGCCCATAAATGAAAATTCATCACTTGTAAAGCAGTCACTGTGCACGTAATTGTCTATAAAGTCACCCTACTGCTGAATCACGTAGCTCGTGCTTACGTAAAAGACCAGAGAAATGAGAGGTCTAGGAAGTAAAACACCTAAATGTGCCCATGGCAGTGCTTTCTGCTGAGTTACCAGTTTGGAAATACACATCTGTGTATCCAGGCTGAGGAACTACTTGTACAGGGAAAGCATAAAGTGAAGAACACTCTCCCTCCCCACAGTGCGCAGACATTTTTGTACTTAGAGTAACATTTCCGGGCTGGGGGTGTGGCTCAGCCGTGCGTGCTCGCCTGGTGCACACGCAGAACACGCGTGCCCGCCTGGGCACGCGCATGGAGGCCAGCGGAGGGAACACGCTGAGTACTGACGTAAAATGCCATCACCGGTGTTGCAAGGCCCTGACAGGCTGAGGGACCACAGCCTTAGTCCTGTCCCAGGCAGGTAAGAAGTCCCTTTCCAGAATCAGACTGTTCAGCTGCCAGCTGGCTGAAAACAGTCTGGGTGTGCTCCTAGATTTTCCACATATTAACACAGCATCTGGCCTTTGCATCATGGAACCTTACTAGAGATTTGCCTATCAGGTATCTGTGCTGAGTCTGAGAAATGAGAAAGAGGGAGGTGCAGAAATACAAGAGACAGCTCCACACATGACCGGCGTCAGGAGCAGAAGGACTGGGAACAGAGACAAGGCTGGAAGCGGCTGCACGTTACCGCCTGCCTGCGTTCTGCCGGGCGCCCGTGTCCATTCTGCGCAGACTCGCCCGGCTAGTGCTCTCGCCCCTTTGATGGGTGGAACACTGATGCACTTAGTGGAAAGAATCTGCAATTAAAAAGAAGGGGGAGAATTAGGATTATGAGGAAGATTTTGAGAAAATACAAATGCTTCAGTTAATATTCTAACCATAAACCAAGACTAAGTACCGAGTTTAAGTAAATATATATTCAAATGTAATCTGTTGCAATCTACTTGATTTAATAGTGTCTTCAGCTTGTTGTCGCCTCTTTTCCTTTTTTAAGGATTGATTTTATTAGTATATTTTATACATACAATATGATCATATTCAACATTGAGAACTTGTATCTGTACATGACACAGCTTGATTCTCATTTTCCCCCTCTTTCCTGCCCTCCCTACAATCCCTGCCCCTGTATACATAAGCTTTGTTTCCTTTTTCTTTACTATCAATTTTTTTCTTTGTAGATTCAGTTACTTGCAGCCAAATGTGGTCTGAGAACATTAAATAGAAAATTCCAGAAATAAACAATTTTTAAGTTTTAAATTATTTTTATTATAGTATATTGTCACAACTGTTCTGTTTCAATGTTAGTATTGTTGTCAATTTCTTGCTGTACCATGTTATAAATTCAGGTTCTTCCCAGGCATGTATATACGTCACAGAGGAAAGCACATGGCACATACAGAGGACACTCAGTTCAGGTGTGTGGGAGGGGCCTTGGCACACAGTGCCCGCAGGGGACGGGGCCATCGTACTGGTGGAGCAATAGACGTCTCAATCGATGGAAGAAGGCAGAGAACCCAGGAATAGACACACACAAATATGGTCAGTAGGATTTTGAAAAAGATACAGAGCCATTCAATGAATCCTCAGTTTTTTCAAAAAGGTGTTTGAGTTGAAGGATGTAGTTCAGTGGTTGAGCATGAGGATAGCAGGTACTGAGGTTCCAAATGCAAGCTGTAGCACCACAAATTAAAAACCAAACAGTACTAGATCAAGCGGACATCATGAAGGGAAGAAAAAGAACCACAACCTGATCCTCATACTCTATACAGAAATGACCCAACCTAGAAAAACCTCTGTTGTTAGTGATAATACCCAGTGCTGGGGGGAGGGGAAGAGAAACTGAGTCACTCATATATTGCCAGTGGAAATATAAAGTAGTGAAACCACTATGGAAAACGTCCAAGGGGCTTCTTAAAATACTAACCCTTGAGGCCGGGGAGTTAGCTCAGTGGTTCCGGTACCTGTCTTGCAAGCGCAAGGACCCGGGTTCGATCCCCGGTAACTACATACCATACTGGGTGTGGAGACTCACGCCCAGCAGCAATCAGTACCACATACCACAGTGCCGGGCGTGGTGGCTCACGCCTGTAATCCCAGCACTTGGGAGGCAGAGGCAGGAGGATTGCTGTGCTGTGAGTTTGAGGCTGAGCTCAGGGCCAGCCTGAACTACAAAATGAGAACCTGTCTCAAAAAAAACCTAAAAAAAAAATACTAACCCTGAAGGTGCTGTATGACCTAACAGCCACACATTAACAGACTATTAATGTTTATTATGGATATTATAGACTTATGTTCACATAAAGACCACCAGCTTCATCAGTAATGGTAGAAAGCTGCAACCAGCATAAAAGTCCTATATGGTGGATAACGTGAAAAGATGGTACTTATTTTTTTTTCCATTAAAATATCCTTATTAGTATATGCTTCCAGTGTATGACACTGACATTCATCTTAGGGAGTGGGATAGGTACTTAACATATCTTGATTTGTCTGAGACTGCGCTCATTCTGTGCCATGGAATACTACTCAGGGACAAAAAGAAATGAGCTCCAGACTTGTGCAACTTTTGGATGAGTTTCTAGGGATTTACACTGAGTGAAGGAAGCTAAGCCCAAAAAGTTAAGCACCATAGGACTGTGTTCACAAAATATTCCTGAAAGGAGCAAGTTCTAAACAAGGAGAACAGATTAGTGATTGATGGCGTCAGGGGGGCTGAGGCAGCCAGGAGGTTGCTATAGCAGAAAGGGCCTTTCTCTAAGGTGAATGACTTACCTTGCCTCCCTGTCTTTTTCTCAGACTTATGGATTATCTATAGTTCATTCATATCACATGTCTTCAATCAAAGACTAATCTAAGACTTGGACCTTAGAAGCCCAGATGAGCAGTGTGAAGAAAATCTTTATTATCATCCAAAAGTGCAAATCAGTCTCTAGTTTCCAAAATTAAGCTCTAGAGCAACAGTGGTGAACCTTTTAGAGACAAGTGCCTGAACTACAAACCAAAACCCACTTATTTATATCAAAGTGCCAACACTGCCGTCAAACCTGAATACTGAGGTTTTATTTAAAAAAATAACTCATACATTAACACTTTGTCCTAAAAAAAAAAAAAAAGTAGCAGAGCTTTCAGAGATCCAAACAGCTTTTTATTGAAAGATAAAAGTTTGCATTTGTCGGGCCAGGGAGTTAGCTCAGTGGTTCCGGCTCCAGTCTTGAAAGTGCAAAGGCCTGGGTTCGATTTCCTGGTAACCACATACAATACTGGGTGAGGAGACTCACGCCCAGCAGCAACCAGTACCACATCCCACAGTGGCCACGCATGGTGGCTAACACCTGTAATCCCAGCACTTGGGAGGCAGAGGCAGGAGGATTGCTGTGATGTGAGTTTGAGGCTAAGCTCAGGACCAGCCTGAACCACAAAGTGAGACCTTGTCTCAAAAAAAAAAAAAAAAAGTTTGCATTTGTCTGCTTTTGTGTTCTGTTATACTATGCTCAGCTGCTGGGGCGACACTGGAGGAATACAGGTCACATGCCAACCGCAAGGTCTGTGGGGGCCTGCTCACTTTAATACGCATGCCATAGGTTCGCCATCACTTGTCTAGACAAATTAATAACGTTTACAATGGGATACTTCCCCATCTTCCTAATGGAACTTTCTTGAAATATTTTGATCTCATCACCACTTTACCCAACTAAAAGGTAATGAGTCCTCCAAAGAACTTTTATTTTCATTTCATCTACTTATATTCGCCATATTAGAAATAAAATGGAGGAATTTGAAAATATTATTAACTCACTTTAAATAATGCTAAAAAGTACTTTATATGTTCACATACATATTTTTATTTATAAAATGTTTTCCAAAACAACAAAATGGCAAAGAGTGGCATTGCCTTTCAGTTTTGCCAATCTCTTTAATGTCTTTGCTTTCTAGTTCATCAGTCTCTTTAACAGCTGGGTTTTTCACACGTCCTTCAATTTGTGGAACTAGGTTATGGGTTGGAATGTATGCCCAGTGAGGAAAAGGAGAACTATGGGGTCCCTGTCCTCCCAACAACCTCTTTGAGAACTGCCCATCTAGTGACTTTCCTCAGGTTTAGTTCCAGTTCCTTCCTCTGAACTGCAGAAGACCTGCAAAATCGGACTTTGGAGTCTTTGGAGGGACAGATTGCTTTGGGAAAGTTAGGGACCAGTTAACTAAAAGCAGCATTGTGAAGGAAAACACACCTGCAGGAGGCTCTTCATGGGCTAAGAATCATGTCTTAATGTTTTTTAAGAGTAAACCTGTTTGCACTCAGGTGGCTCCAGCATTAGAAGGGTTCTATGAAACTCTGAAAAATGCCCAAGATCCCAAGGCGGCCCAGATGCTGCAGTCCTGGAAAAACGGAGATTAGAAGCAGCTATGTACAGGCCGCATCCTTCGGAGTTTTCCTTTCAATGCAATTAGTCTTGCTTCCTCTTCCTCTTTATTTCACTGTCTGTAGCCACCTCTTGGCTCTCATGATAATGTGATTAGCTGGCCTGTGGCCCACCCTGAGACCATCGCCACAAAGACCTCTGCTTCCTCGCATGCTCCTCTCCCCTGAAGGCAGCATCTTGTGTTTATAGTCACAGGGGGCATTGTTAACTCTCGGATTCAAGTAGAATGGGATATTTACAACACCCTGCTGCCTCCCCAGCACCATAAAAGTTGATTCAAGGAGACATTTAGGGAAGAAATAGACAGAAGACAGATGTGTTGCCTTCCCCAGATGCCGAGGAGCCGCAATTGTTCTGCTTATGTAATGACTTTTTATGGCTCCTTGCAAATGCCTCTTTTGACTTCTAAAAAGGTGCCAAAGTCAAATATAGGGAATTACTGAGAACATTTTAGTTATCATACTGGACACTCCAGCTGGTTCAAAATCCTAGGTCAGAGGATGTTTAATACTCATTTCATGGATATAACTGTGATATCCTATCCTTATATATAAGAATTTTCATATACTTATAATAAGCAGTAGTGCCTTATTTCGACAATGAATGCCTTTCCATAACTCCTTAATTGTGCAGTAATTGTTTTAAAGGCAATTTATACAATTACAGCAAGAAGAAAATGAAATTATGGACCCACATTCTTTTTCTTTTACTGCCAAACAATACATCCAGTTATTAGTTGGTAGGACAATTTTGGTATTAGTAATTTTGATAACTTTGGTTAAATTGAACAGGAAAAGAAAATGGCCAGGGGAGGAAGTGCTGGACTTGTATTAGCTTTTTTTAAAAATCAGACTTCAGGGTAGTCCATCACCACTTTTATTCACTGGATTCGATGCAGTGTGCAGGAGTAGAGACAGACACTCTGGCAAGGAGGAGGCAGGGAGCGCTGGGTGTTGGAAAGATTGGCCTATGATGTTTATTTTCTTCTTCAGAGTCAGGAGGTGAAAAGCAGTTCCAAGATGGACAGAAACATGGCAAAGAAGGTGGACTACCTAAACAGATGAGATCCGCACATCTAATTAATCAGCCTCACCTACAAAGACAAGTTCAAACATTTTCTCACCTCTGAAAGTAATGGTCAATGTCAACAACCAACCTTTTAAGGGAAAAATGAGCCCTCATCTGTGGTGTTGGCCCTTCCTGTAGTATAAACACTCCCACTGTGGTGAATTTTCAGTCACCGCTGTGACCTTGCTGCATCTGGAATTGGAAAGAGATCCACCCAGTGGACTCCTGCCCACCAGGTGTGACTATTTCCTTCAACTTCTCTCCACTCAAATCATAAGCTGTATGTCCACGTGCTTTCTCTCCAGGAGACTGTGAGCATTATGAAGGCTGTGTGCTAGAGTCCCGGCACCATTTCTAGCCCATAACAAAAAGCGACCCCTATATGGTCACCCAGTGGAATGATGACTACTATTTTTAGTAGCAGTTGTAGTTGTTGTCGATGCTGGTTCATATTTATTGAGTTAAAATTTACTGTTATGAGAGCTTTGCTAGTATCATCTCATTTGGTGATGATTAACATAACCTGTATGAGAGAGAACTAATGTACATTCTGAAAGTATAAAAGCGTTGGTGGCCCTGTGGTTCTCATCCAATGTCTGGAAACTAGTAAATACAATTTATTTTCTCATTTTGCTTCTTGTTGTCCCTCCTCACTCCACAAAGCATGTCTTTCCCTCTCTTTACCTTCCTTGTGCCCTCCCGTCTCTCTACTCCTTATTAGTGGATGCAGATATTTGCAAATGATCCCAATTGTTAAAGTAGTAAAATCCACAATTAGCAATGTCATTTCTCAAAGAGTCGATCTTTTGTATAGCTCCCTTATCAAAGAATTAGAGGAATCCAGCTACTTTCTCAAGTCTAATCTTATGTCCCTCCTGGACTCTGAACCCCAGGACTTTGGACAAAGTATGTGACGGAAGGGAGAGTTGACAGGGCCGTGTTTCTTTTGCAAGCCTGTGAAGGATCTTAGAGCTCCCTGGAGAGGTGCCCAACGTTCTGTAGGTGACAGACAAGATAGTTCACAGGAGACAGTATAAGGAAGCCTTGAGGCTTGGGCCGGGATGCCAGTTCAACCACATATTATGTAACTTTGGTAATTATATCTCCTACATGAAGTCAACATTTAAAACATTTTCACATCTTCATTTACTTATTACTACCTGGGAATAACAACACATTTTTAAGTGGATTTCTCTTGTCAAGTTCAAGTATTTGAGATCATACTGAGCACAAGGTCTGGTGTATATACGCAGACATGGGAGCTCTGCGATGTGTCTTGTAAGCACAGTGAAACAAAGAACTGTTTCCTTTGGACCACAGCTCAGTGATCTCCTGCGAGAGAGACCTACAGGTCTTTTCATTATACTGATCCCAGTATGTATAACATTTGTTATTACCATCAAAGTCTTTATTAAATTTTCATGTCTGCGTGCTGGGCCCAGGAGTTAGGGTGATGACCTTTGAAAACAGTGAGGACCCCATAAGTTGGAATCAAATCACGCCTGGCTATGCCATTACTGATGTCCTTGAGAGTATTCTCATTCCAGATCATGTAATGATACCTTACCCACATCTAGATTTTCTGGACTGGCCAAATGTTACAGAAATTTCCAGTTTCTATGAACATTTTTCCTCTGAGCTTTTAATTTAGGCTCTTGATGCCATAATACATAATTGGATCCTCAGACATGGAATCTCATCAAAATACAGATGAGAGTACTTTGTGTTTTTTAAAAAAATTATTTATTTATAGACAAGTATTGTTATGTTACCCAGGTTACAGAACTCACAGTTCCTACCTCAGCCTCCTGAATATCTGCTTCATCTGGCATGTGCCACGGCATCTGAATAGATGAAACTATTTAAGTAAGAATTTTAACTCTTATTGTCATTTGTCTCAGTATTTTAGGAAGACCTTCAGAGGATTGTTTTCTCCTTTTGCTTAGACATTACGGAGTCCATAATTTGTCAAACGAATGATATTCTAGATGCATAGCTGGTCTCTCCTAAAGTCTGCTACTAAGCTCCTCATTGTACTCAGGACCACTCAGAAAGGGGTCACCCCTCACTCTCTGTACCCGCAGATCTTAAGAAAGATTTTGATGCTAATGACAAGTGTTTTACATATTGGGATCCGAATGGTGACAAAACCTCAGGTCTGTATCAGGAGTTCACTGAGTCAAAGTTCAGTTAAGACAAACCTGATAATTGTGGTTGAACACTAGATACCTTCATAAGATAAAAGTCAAGTTTCTGCTTCAAACCACTAGTTTTATATTCCTGGCTGGCTGTGGAACATTTCCCCCTGGGGCTGGGACAAGGAGAAATTGGAGTAGGAACTGAAGCAAGAAAATGTTCCAGATTAAGCATGTTCCCAAGCTTTATCTTACAGGGCTTACAAACTCCCTGGAAACAGGAGAGAAGCAACTGCTCTGTTAGGAGACCCATAAAATGTGCTTAAGGCTGTTATAGGGGTCCAGAGGGAGCAAATCCCAGATGACTCCATGTAAAATGCAGGCAAATTGCAAAATCAGGCATCAATCAGTCCCTGTACCCTAGTCATTCCCAATACAAGCAAAGTTGAGAGCTAGGTTTACATAAAGGAGAGGACATTTGAAATTCATCAATGAAACTCAGGGAGAAATCTTCTTCCTCCAAACACCAAAATGTGTTACTAGTCAAGAGACCTTGTCCTTATGGCTATTAGATCCATGCACCATCTGAGCACAAGGAAAAGTCCATTTGCATTAACATAAATGCTATTCCTATCGGAGTCATTCGAACCGTAGGTGACAGTTTTGTTTGAGCAGATGTCATCTGCATCCTCACTTGTCCAGGTTGCTTTTGGAGTCCAGTTTGCTGCATCTCAAGGTGGACACTCTTCTTGACTCATGGAAAGGAAGTTGAATTTTGGGTTCTTAGGTCAAGCAAAATCAACAGTTTGTTGTCATTTGTCTCAGTATTTTAGGAAGACCTTCAGAGGATTTAGGAACAGTTTGTTGCTGTTCAACTATTCTTAAATATCTCCCATGGCCAGAGGATGTGCACTGTTTCCTGTCATTGTCTTAGGGCAGATTCTAGGATTCAAAATTCCAACGAGACTTTCAAATTAGTAACTTTTTAAAATCACTTTTTCTCCCAAGGAGACCACTAGTCTGAGCTCTTCTGAGAAAAGACCATTTTCACACTCCGATGTTTCTTCGCTGGAAAAGCGTGATGCGCCAGGAGATGGAAGCTGGAGCCAGGTCTGTCACAGACCCCAGGGAAGGGGGAGGAGGCAGGACTAACTCAGCTGTGGGAGCCTAGTTCCTGTAACAAAAAAATAGAAATAGGAGGAGAAGGAAGTATTTCTGTTACATTTTCAAACAAATAGATCCGTTTTGAAAGATATGAAGAGCTGTTATCATCAGGAATCTGATATCATAGGGGGAAAAATGTCTTAAAAATATAAAAATCCACACTTGACCAATAAAAAGACTAATGTAGTTATTCACAGGAAGGGAAAAAGGAACTTTTTAGTCATTGGTTAAGCATTACAAACTGTATAAATCAAATGTACATGTCCTTGGAAATAAATGCCCTTTGATACTGGAATTTGAGTTTTATGACCTGCCTACAATTAAAGTTTGCAGTTACGTTTTCCAGGGAGAGAAAATGAAACACGTTTAAAGGCAGTGCCTTGTTTCCCAGGATATAACCTGGGGCAGATTTTTATGGCCGCACTAGCTTTAGTCACTGGCTGGCACTCTCTTCCTAATTCTCAAACTGCTTCTAGCACTTCCTCTTTATGACGGGGCTGGGCTTCCGGCACTGGCAGAAGTGCAGACCTGCCCTGGCCCGTCTAGGCTGCAGACAGAAGCACAGAGTTGTGTCGGGAGGGGGGCCTGGGCAGCGTCTCTGACAAGGGAGGGGCTGACTCCAGAGAGGCTGAGCCCCTGCTTAGATCCCAGCCAGATTGCAGACTGAGGGCATCTGGAACAGGAAGCAAAGAACAATTAGTCATATCACTGGTGTACCAGTGAGTATCAGCTGGCAAGAATCTTCAGGAATCATCTAAAATCTTCAAAGTCACTTATTAAATCTAACCATTATTTACAATTAAGTCATATAATGCTACACTTAAATAAATAACATAAAACCAAATACTGAAAGCTAATTGCTTCCTCATTTTTTTCCCTACATTTTACTATGATGTTCTTGTGGTTAATCAGGCTGCTGTATGGTAGCAATACAATTTAAGTGAATTACTGGGCATCCAATCACACATATGCACATTAATGATGTCATGCCAGTGAATTAAAATAGGTCATGATTGAAATTAGGGTGTTTATACCAGAGAAACTGTCAAGTACCACCAATAAGGACTTTCACTGCTTTATTGATTGTTTAGACTTAAAGTGATAATGAATATTTGAATACTGCTGGTTAAACTTAAGTGTGTGATGTATACAGTTGTCAAAATGTGAATAGTTTAAAACATATATTCTTCCAGTTTTTGAAAACATTACCTGATGAAGCAAAAAAGTCACTCACTTTACTGAGTAGTAACTGAAATTTTGACACAGTTTATTGTTTCATTTTTGTCTTACTCTTTTTTCTTATTCTTATGCACTCACATGATTGCACTTGAGGGCTGGTTACTAAATATCTACTACCACACCGGTGCATATACTCATGCAGTGTATTTCTAGACTTCTAGAATGGTGGTTTGCAAAACTTTTTAGACAGCACCCCACCCCGACGAGACAAAAACCTCATGGCCTACCTACTCATGCAGTTTCCGTACTGCATAGAAAGGAAGCTATGCACATACATGTGCCATTATTATGCCCATTTTCATTTGGTAGTGGAGGCATGGATGGTTCATATGCAATTCCATGCTTTTATGCACTAAAGAGCACTTAAGTGAGCAGGATAGGCTGGTGCCAAAACACACCACTGCACACTCCCCAAAAAGCCTGTGACAAACTATGCTGTGAATAAAGATGTTAAACCAACAGTAAATTAAAAACAAGAAAAGCACCAATTGTCAAGTACAGCCCACTCAAGACATTTCTCATAATAAAACATTCTTCTTCCACATTACAGGAATTCCAGCCATGCCACATAGTTGGCCACAGAGGCAGCCAGGCCTCGGGGAAGGATCTGAAGTCAGACCTTCAGTTCATTCTAGTCCTGTGAAAATTCTAGTGCAGGAATAATAAATTGCTGGCTCCAAATGACTCATTTCCTAGGTCACAAATAATTAGGCATTAGTCAGCTACAAAAATGAAAGTGCTAGAATGGCCTGTCATTTATATATGAGACAATTCCTTGGTTGGATGGAGAGGGGCTGGGTGTCAGGGTAAGTGGCATAAGCTCTTGTTACTGTTGTACATTACTGAGGTCTCCACTGACCTCCTAGCTTTGCTTCTCTAAGGCTGCTTCCAGTCATTATCATGATGAAGTAGAATTTTAAAGTCAATGAAATCCTGTGTACATTGAATCTTTGCTGCTATTTCCTGGAAGTCAGGCTGGTCCTTCAGGACATCCTTTGATCGTTTCTGTCGAGACTGAGTTGACCACCAGATTTTTGTAATTAGCTTGCTCTACCTGCTAGCCCACTGTTCTCCAAACCATGGAAGGAAGGGCTTCCTTTGCCATCCAGGACTGCTGGGCCCCAGCTCGGTCCCAGGCCAGGCGGCGCTTGGGCAGACAACCATATATCATCCCAAATGAGGGCCGAGTGGCTAGCTATCTCTGCTCTGGAGATTCTGGGTCTGTTTCACTGTGTGCTTTAAAAGGCTTATCTAGCTGTTTATTTGTTTCTCCAGATGGAAACAGCATTGGCACAGGGATAGCACCAGCACCCGGAACTGGCCTAGGAGTCGTTGCTCCTTCGCCTTGGTTTGGAGTGGATCTGGGGGTTAAAGGTGACACTTTTTGAGAAAGGTAGTAAAACATTAATGATGGATAAAGTTCTTTCCTGCTCTGTAAGTGAACTGGGTGACCCTGTTTGCTCAATAAAGGGAACTGTATTTGCAAGGGACAATTTGAAATTGGCAGCACAAATAGCCTCCTTGACTTCCTCCTGCTGCATGCATAGGAGAGAGCCATGCACAGTCACTTCAGGCCACCTCAGCCAAGTCCCCATTGGGACAAATGGTGCATATGTTGTGAGAATAGTTAAATTTCCAAGATGTCAGGAGCACATGGTCTTCTAGGGCCTGCACCCATCAGCAAACGGGATGTCTGAGGCATGTATACCGCTCACATCACTGAAGATTCTCATTTTACTCTGACTTCCAAACTGCTGGGTGATCTAGGATCATTCCAATTTCACACATAGAATGTGACATGCTTGCTTGTCCATTGTCTGTGACCTGGCACAGAGCAGACCTACCATGAGCAATAGGTCCTGTGGCCCAAGCTATGCTCGCAGCCATGGCACTTGTCACTTCATTAGAGAAGCACAGGTGTCACACGGCACATGTGAAACCAGCAGAAGACTGGCATCTCCAGGAGCCAACATTGGACAGGTCAGCACGCCCTACAGGAAATAAGCAGCTCAGAGGCCCCAGTGGGTGCTGGGCTGAGGCTGGGAAGGCACCTCTCTGTCTGCTGGGCAAAGATCAGGTTGTTGCTGGGGTGAGGAGCAGGAACTGAGCAGGTGTGGAGAGGAAGAAAACACATTCCAGTCTGTCCCCTGGATGAAGGAAAGATTAATTTTAAAAACTGGTCTGAATTCTGTCTTAGCCAACTTGAAGTACATGGCCAAAGCCACGGTTTTGCAGCTGTTATTTTTTGTGCCTGGAAATGTCAACACTGCATTGAGCTTTTAAGGTTCCAATGCTTCTGGACAAATAATTAGGCTGAGACTTGGATTCAGGGACACAGCCTCCTGCTGCATCCTTGCCTCCTGCCCAGGCCTTCCTCTCTCAGCACTATGAAGTCTGCTGGGAAGTTGCTAGACTTTCAGTGGACATACCCACTGGACAGAGGATATGGAAAACCCTCAGGTGTCCCACTTTTGCAAAACAGCTCTTATCACGAGTGCTCAGGGTGCATGTGTCCCGGAAGGTTATGCAGGAGACCGCTTATGGCATGGCTGGAGTCTGCATAGAGGAAAGGCACAAACCCACATGCCCAGTCACAGGGGTGCAACCTGCAGAATCTTTCCACTACTCGAGCCGTAACAGCTCTGGACCTGCAGGGGACACTGGTGCTCAGGCTTTGCAATTCTCACCCTGAATGTCCGTTCCCAAGTTCTCCATGGCCTCGTGGAGCCCAGCATGTGTTGATTCTGTTTGCAAGGCAATGAAAGGCTTGTGAGAATTAATGGACACTTCCAGCAGAAGTAACAGGAATCCCTGCAGCACACAGATTGATATTCTGTGGCCTCCTGGAATTGTCTCCAATGAATCTGATTTATTCTTGACATGGAGTGTGTGGCTACTGCCAGTGTTTGGCAGCATCGGCAAGCAATCAGGCTAATTTTTTTTTATGTTGTGACAATATCAAAATCGAAACCCTATCATTGAGGCAAATAATAAAATCTTCCCAGACTATGATTACCCAGTTTGACCATTTACTTTAATCCAATCACAAAATAATGATCAAATTCTGATTTGATTCTGTGCCTATCAAGCTCACCAAGAAGCCTACACAAATAACTGTCAGTCAAAGTCTTTCAGACAATAGTGAGCATTATAGCATCCAATTACATTTTTATCAGGTAGTTAACTTAATTACCTGTGGTAAATGTGTTAGTGGGACAAGTATAGATTGCTGTCAACATTTGCTGATCACTTTAAAATACTCTCAGACCATATGGGGAAAATCAAGAACATAACAGCATGCAGATCTGTTTATACCTGCTAGGATCAAATGAAATCCTGTGAAGTATTCAGGCTGGAAACTGTGGGTTTTTTTCTCTCCACAAGATGGCTCTGTATGGTTTTTGTCAGAAAAATGCGCCAGGGCAAATTGACCTTTGTAAAAATACGGATGTCCCTGCAACAATTTCACCAAAACAGGACAGTGGTTTGGACCAGTAACTTCAGTTTCTCATCCATACTCAGCAAAGCCTTGTCCTTCCTACTCTTCTCCCCAAGCACCCAGTGTCCTGGCCTTCTTTCCGTCTCAGGTTAACAGGAGGTCTGGGTTCTGCTCCTTTGGCCAGGACCTGATAGGCTTTGCTAGAGGCTACCTCCCCAGGGATTATACCCACCCACACAATTGCATTTGAGACTTTCACTGAGCTTTATCATGGGCTCCAGCAGCCGTGGGGCCCCAGAAAACCACTCGCCGACCCAGTGTCCACTCGGGTTGTGTGGGTCTCCACTTGGGGCGCATTGTCCAGAATTCTTCCCTCCATGAAATGATACTCGGTTTTCATATAATTTTAATATACAACCTATTCCTTTTGACTATTTATATTCAGATAATCCATTTTCCAGTTTCTCCAAATCTATATCATTCAAATCTTGCTTTTGGTTAGGAATAAGTTAGTTTTACTCACATCCTTTCATCTGCCATTCCCAAGCAGTACCAATTGCTATTGGTTTTGTTTTGTTTTTTGAGACAGGGTCTCACTTTGTAGTTCAGGTTGGGCCTGAATTCACTGTTGTAGCCCAGGTCAGCCTCAAACTCACAGCAGTCCTCCTGCCTCTGCCTTCTGAGTGCTGGGACTACAGGCATGAGCCACCATGCCCGGCACTGTGATATGTGGTACTGATTGCTGGTGGGTGTGAGTCACCATGCCTGGCATTGTGGTATGTGGTTCCTAGGGACTGAACTCGGGACCTTGCACTTGCCAGGCAGGCACTGGAACCACTGAGCTATATATCCCTAGCCCACAATTGGTTATTTAAAAAAATTGACATCTCGTATTTTTACACATTTATGGAGTACAGTGTCACAATTTGGTATATGTACACAATGTGTAATGATCAAAATGAGGCAATTAGTGCTTTGATTTCAAATATTTCATCTTTTCTATGTGTTGGGAGCCTCTGGGCTTTTCTGCAGTTATTCTAAAATGCATAATTAATTTCTGTAGACTGTAGTTGCCCTACTGTGTTGTAGAACCCTATAACTTATTCTCCCTGACTGTATTTTGGTTCCATTACATAATTTCCCTCTCTGCCTTCTCCCTTTCATCCTTTCCAGTCTTTAATGACCACTATTTTCTACTTCCATGAGACCAAAGTGTTAGCTTCTGCATATGAGCGAGGTCTAGCGGGGTCTGTCCATGCCCGGCTTGCCCTACTGGGAGGGCATCCTCCAGTTCCATCCGTGTTGCCACAGCTGACTGGATTCCACTCTGTTTTCTTTTTTAATGGCTCAGTCATATATTTTTCAGGGAGTTTGAGGCTTCATCTCATTCTTTCCCAAGTGTTTTCTTTTTCTATCAGCCTAAAACTCTCCAAAGTAGTTTTAGTGCATCTCAACATATATTAGCTTATTTCATTCTCCCTGTGGCTTTCTGACACTGCTGTGTCAATTATCATCCAAGTTTTCTAGCATCCACAATTTTACTGCTATAATCCTGTTTCTTATTTGTTTATTTCTCTGTTCTTATTCTCTGTCTGTCTCTCTGTCTCGCTCTATCACACACACACACACACACACACACACACACACACACACACACACACAGTGCTCCACCAAATGTGGGGACAGTGAGGAGGGATTGCAGGCAAGGCCAGGAAGGGGGGCCCTGGATTCTGGCTGTGTAGCAGGCCCTGGGAGATTCAAATAGAAATACTCTGGGAGGAACATCCCCAAGAAATCAAAACTGATTGTACATGTGATGGGCTTGTGCGTACTGGGCAGAGAGTCAGGTAAGCTGAACTAGAAAAAGAAACAACACATTTTTATTCTGAGAGTTTTGCAAGATGGAAAAAAATACCAGTGTGCCGTATGGAACAACTATTAACCATCAATATCATCACATTAGTGTAAGGACTGCACACGGACCCTACTGAAAGGAGCGATGATCCCAGCGGGAAACTCAGCAATCAAGAGCAGACCTGCGGCCGCACCCACCGATACCCACCGCTCAACAGCCTGCGACCGGGCCCTGTGCCTGTCGGTCCTCCAGTTCCACTTCTTCATCTGTAACACAGAACAGCACCCACCCAACAGGGCTTGGGAGGTTACCAGTGAATTCATGCATTTACCATGCTTAGAACAATACTTGGCAGGTAATTAACTGTGTGCAATGCCAATTTAATGTTGTTATTTTGGAGGCAGAGAAGGAAGTGAAAGGGAGGGCTTAATCTTATTTCATAGAAAAAATCTATTAAAAATGCCTAAAACTAAAAACTCAGGAAGCAGCAATATAGGGTTGTTATTTAATGAAACAAAGGACCACAGGGTGGGGAGCTCAGAGGAATATAGCATGATTGTTTCTGGAGATAAAGTTGGAAGGAACTCTGAGGAGCACACAGGATCTATTTTTCATAGCAAGCTATATAAATGACTTGATCTGGGTTCCCCAGATGTGGAGTCCTAGCCAGCATCCAGGTGCAGGCATCTTGTTAAGGAAGCTCTCTGGAAACTGGGGTGGAAGCAGGAAGCACAGCCATGCTCTGCTGCAGGCGAGGTTGCCCGCATTGCCTATCCATGGCCCAGCAGCTTCCACGCCTCTGCACAGGTGGACCAGCTCTTGCTGCCACTAGCCATTCCTCTGGGGAGGTGTGACAGGCCTCAAAAATATGAAAAGGACCTGAGGTGACCTGACGAGGGTAGTGACCTCTGAATACCTACAGATTCTAAAAATACATTCAGTCCTTTACAAAATTATCTCTAGCCAGATTCTTTCCAGATCTGTCCATGCAGTGTGGTGGGCAATGACCACGTGCCCCAGGAGCCTGTGGCTGCAGGGTGCTGACAGACTTCCGGATACTCAATTACCCTGAGCACCTGCAGGTCTGAAGTGGACAAACTCCGTGGTAGGAGATCTTTCCTGAATCTCCGAAGGAAATCACTCAGTCTAAACAGCTGTTTCTTTCCTGTGGCCTTACTGGAATGAGTGGGCTCCACCAAGAAACCTGTCCTAATTATATCCTCTGCTTCACAGCATGTTTTTCCATGTGAGAGCTGCAGGGCTCCAGCAAAGTCAATTCAAGGGCTGCTTTCGTTGCAGATACAACCAGAAAAGATACTTTTTTGCTCAAAAATAACTTTGCAAAAGAAAAATTCCATTCTTTAATCTGCTCTAGAAGATCTGGCTTTAAATTCCCCCTAGATTTACATGTTTTTATTTATTTAGGCAAAATAAGCCAAAGAGAAGTTTAATCAAACATTTGTGTCTGCACAGATAAAGGTGGTACATTGTTTTTCTTCAAGAATCCTGCTGTAAACAAGAAGTAATTGTGTTTTTAAAACATTTTATTCTGTTTTGTTTTGAGACAAAGAGTCTTACCATATAGTTCAGGCTGGCCTTGAAATTACTACGTAGCCCAGGCTGTGCAGCCCTTCTGCCTCAGCTTCCTGAGTGCTGGGATCACTGGCGTGAGCCATCAGGCTCAAAAGCAATACTTTCGATCACTCAGATATCATTGGTCATGTTGTCTCAGTGCCTTAATATCCTCTTGGGCATTGCCTTGAGGCTGGCACAGTATGACACAAAAAGTTCAAAAAGGACCTGCTATAGCCTGTACAGGTGGCCCTCCATATCCAGGGCTTCAGGATCCATGAATTCAACCAACCAGGGATCAAAAATACTAGAAAAGAAATCTAAAAGTTCTGAAAAGCTATATCTTAACACATGGTCCACCAATCAACATAGTGAATGCACAGGAATGGAGAGACACTGCTGTAGCACCCACACTAACAGGCCCTCCGTCTCCCCCACACTCCCCAAAGCACCACTGCCCCCAGTCCTGCAGAGGCCCTACGTGCCCAATGTGGCTGGGCTGACAGTGTTGCATACGCGAGTACGTGGTCATTAGGTACGATGACTTCAAGTGCGCCACAGGGTGTTGACACAGATACTGAGCCATTCCAAGGGGCTCGAGCATCTGTGGAGTTTGGTATCCGATGCTGTAGTTTGGCTGCCCCTTGGATATCCAGCTGTATGTGTTGCTTCTCCCCATTGTCACTGAGACCTGCCACCACTGAGGTAAATCTCCATGGGAGGTGAGGCCATCAGGGAAGAAGCTACCTGCTTGTGCACATGATCTACTGTCACAGCCATCCCCCAGGAAAAGATGCCCCTAGAGATGACAGTGCTTCTCTTGTGAGCCACCCTTCCCTCTTGAGATGCTGAAGGAGGCCACAGAGCTAAAGACAAATGGCTGGAAACAGTCACTTGCTCGCGGGCTTTGGATTATGACAACAAGCCCAGAATGGTGGTACATGCCTGCAGTCCCACACTGTGGGAGGCTGAGGCAGGAGGATTCTACAGTCAAGCCCAGCCTGAGCAACTTAGCAGCTTCAGCAAGACACTGTCTCAAACAAAAAATAAAAAAGGGTGGGGAATGTAACTCAGTGTGAAGGTCCTGGGTTTGATCCCCATACTGGCTCCTCCCAGTGTGACAACAAAGAAGATCTTAAATTGCAACTTGCCAGCTCCATTGACTCTCAAGTGCCCTAAATGTTACTTTTGAAATAATCCATTTCTGTTTTCCTCTGGAGCAGGAATTCTTAACCACAGGTCCAGAATCCAGGAAATTGGGTGCCACATTCTTGGTTTACTTGCCTCGATATTTTTCAGCAGCGGCCCTGGGGACAGCCCCCTACTTAGAGTGACACAGTGTAGGTGTGAGGAAGGAAGAGCTTTTTAATCTACATATATTGGAAAAAATCTATCTATATAATCCAGTTTCTTTAACTCCATCTCCACTGGGGAAAAGATTCCAGAAGGCCTAGAACAGGAACAGCCAAACATTTCCCTCTGTTCCATTCCATTCCAGGTACAAACAGATGAAAGTCTTTTCTCTGTTTAGATTCCTTTTCCCTGCGGGAGGGGGCCGTGGCCACAGACAGGAGAGCCAGCAACTGTCCCTACATCTGCTCAAATGTCTATTTTTAGAAGACAGACAGAGGCCAGCGATTGCCTCTGTTCCACAGGTAAATGAATATTAATACAGGGCCTGTTGAGATTCTGGGGCAAGTTTGTGTCGTCTTATTAATGAGAACAGGATTCTTCTGAGACATTCCTTTCAAGTCCTCAAATAGGGCTCAGCTGTCCCCAGGAGCACAGGGAACCTTGTCGCCTCTCCTCGCACCACACAATCTTTTAGTTGAAAAAGATGGTTCCAGGCTGTGGAGCTGGCCAAGGCCTGCAAGAAAGGCTTGAACAAAAAGCACCCTGTCCTTTCTCCTGCTTAGATCAGCCCAGAAGATGGGAATCCCTTGAAAATGGACTTTAGAGCAAGATGATCCCAGTGGTTTGGAAGTGGCAAGAGGGACAGAAAGCACCTGCTTCAGGTTTAAAGTCGGCTTCCACAGGAGCTAGAGGCCACTAGGCTCTGGTAGTCTGGAGTAGGAGCCAATATGAAAAACAATTTCCTATCCTATCATCTTCTGCCTTCTGGGGAATCCTAGAGATGACTTGAATCTGCAGAATTTAGGATTCCACGGTATTGCACACCTGTTATCCCATCACTCGGAAAGCTGAGGCAGGAGGATCACCGTGAGTCCAGCCTAGACTACGTAGTGAGTTCAAGACCAGCCTGAACTATACAGTAAGACTCTGTCTCAAACAACAAGAACAATAAAATTAGGACTTCATGACTAATGGCACCCCTGTATCCATTTACCAGTTTCGTCTCTTCCCATTCCCTACCCCATTCATTCGCCCAATCATTTAGCAACTACTGTATTTATAAAAGCATAAGCAGCAACCCTGCTTGGTGTTTTGTGACACCAAGACTACAGAATTATGCCAAGTTTTCCTTCCTGTTAAGGAATGTCTAACCGTAAGCAAGAGAGAAGAGGGGCTTGTGCGGGTGTGTGTAACTCACCTGTTCCAGTTAAGGATGGTCAGACTTGTGAGTGGCTGGGTGAGCTTGTGGTCACAAGCTCTGAAGGTCACAGGCATGACCACAGAACAGAGGAAATAAAAGCATAAACTCCAAGCTCAGAAAAAAGAGACCTTGAGGAGCTGGCCAGGCACAGCAGAGAAAATAAATAAATATATAAAAACACCATCGGCATGCTGGAAAGCAATAATTCAGTCTTGTTTGAGCCAAACACGAAAGTTTCATAGGAAATGTTGCCTGCACTTGTACACATTTCTAGGGCCAAGAAAAATGCCCTAGAAACCACTGTTGTTCCTGCTTCACAGAACTGGTAGGGAATTTACTGATTCAGTCAAGAAATATCTGTGTGCCACATGGCAGGCACTATACGGGGTGCTGGGGAGACAGAGGAGAGTAGGATGCTTGGAGACAGCTCTCAGAGTCTGCATGTTGCCAGAGAAAACTCATTGAACAAACAAGGGCAATGAGGTGCATGCACCGTGCAGGAGGGAAGGAGAGATGTGTGTCCTGCCAGCGCAGCCAGCTGGCTACTGGAGCAGCTGGAGAGATCTTTGGAGGAGCTGACCCTGAGCTGCCACCTGATCAGTGAGTGGGTGTCTGCAAACGTTGAGGGACAGCAAGAGGGAGGGACAAAAGTAGTGAGTGACAGAATCAGAGAGATGATAGAGTAGTCCCTTGGTCTCTCTAGGGGACTGGTTCCAGGACCCTGAGGATATCAGAATACTTAGTACAATATATGTGCTAGTAAATAGTTTTATATTGTTCAGAGAATGGTAAAAGTGTCTGAACCTGTTGAGTACAGACATTATCTTCTTTTCCAAATTATTTTCAATCCAGGGTTGGATGAACTCACACAGGTAGAAACTTCACATAGGAGGGTCGACTGTACACAGGATGGTCCAAGGGAAGCCCGAGAAGGACCTGGGCAATTAGTGCAGAGACCTAAGTTCATCATGAACAGAGGAAGCGGTTAGGAATGAGGCCAGGAGGTAACACCAGGTCCTCAAGGCCTGACCAGTTTACTAGAAAGTACTTGAGACTTTATCTTAAGGGCTGTGGGATATCACTGAAATCCCCAGCTCCTCAGCCCTTAGTGTCAGCATGGAGAAGGGATTGGAGGAGAGTCCAGGGCCGGCTGTCCTAGAGTCAACTACAACCATGTAGACTAGATCCAAATAGCAGCAGTGGAGATTCAGAGGGATAGAGGGGGCTCCACCCCCAAAAGTAAGCTAGGACACCACCCAGAAAGGGGCATGGACTTGCTAAAGGTGCATGCTCACCTCTGCCAGGGACGTTTCTGGTGGCTCAGTAAGAAAAGCTACCAGAGGGAATTAGCAAACACAGAGATCTTGCACGTGCTGCAGGTAGGAAAAAATCTGTGCACAATGAAGCACTGACCCTTTCGTAATCAGAGGGCAATTAAGCCCCGCTCAGCAGATAGAGTCTGGCTGCTATTGCAGCCTAAAATGGATTTGAAGTGGATGGGAGTGATTAGGCACAGGCCTGTGGCTGTGCCCTGGCCGAGCAATTACAGCGGCAGGAAAATGTGATGATCTGACCGAGGGGGAGGAGGGCTAATTAGAAAAGCTGGCAGGAATATGTGATGCTCTGATGAATAAGAAGACTAAAGGGAACCGCATGACTGCACTGTCCACCAGATTATTCCTGATAAGCAAATGTCCCAGGGAAGTGATGGGGAACATTCAGAGAAGAAACGCCAAGAGGGTAAGGAATCTGCTGACAGAGTACTGCTGTGAGCAAGGCCGAAAGCATAAGCGATGGCTTGAGCGTGGTGTCCTGACCAGCAATTAGACAGCCAGTTTCTGCGACATGGGCATGGCGGGAATGTGACTGAGGGAGGGGTGCAAAGGGAGGAAACTTTCCGGGTCACTTTTGCTGACCTCGGGCAATGCGGTGGTGCCCATCCATTCCATCACTTTTTACCTCTTTTGATACTTGAGAACCCGTCACTCGCCAGTAACAGGTTACTGACACGTAGCATTTCATGACTGGACAAAGGTGTCCATGTACATCACAGTAATGACAGTGCCAAGAGCTAAAATTTCCTGAGTACTCCCTCAGCTATGCATTTTGCTCTGTGCTTTATCTGTCTTAATCCTCACACCCTATGAGGACTGTTACCCCCGACTGATGTGGAAGCAGAGGGAGAGAGATTACCAACTTGCTGAGACAATACATAATGCTTGGAAAAGCTCTGGGAGACTCAAGGCAGGGTCGTCTCCATTACGGGGAGAGGAAGCAAGACAGATCAGGAAGTCACTCAAGTAGTTGGTGGTAACTGGGGTCAACCTGAAGGTGTTTCTGCCACAACATGAGACAGTCTGTTCTGTGGACATTAAACGGTATTTAGGGATAATGTCCTTGTTCTTTGCTAACCCTCACAGACAGTGGCTCTCACTCCCTACCTTGGCTGAGCCAGACCAATCTGAGAAAGTTAATGCTGTAAGATCAGAGTAACACCATAAGAAATGGGATCACACATGGAAGATTTTCCAGGAAAGTTCCAAGAACAGTTTCGAGGACACTTCAGGAGATTTTTGTCCAGTTATCACCACAAATACACTCATTTTGTCACACTGTATATCAAACATTTGGTTAGAAAGGAAGTTGTGAAATGGACTCTGTCAGAGGCCCCTCTTCCATTTCCTTTCAGAATTCTCCCACTGAAATTCTCTTTCCTTTGTGTGAGTTCGGAAACACCAAGCTATTTTGTTGTTTCATGGGGTAAAAATATCTGTCCATATCAGTTATGTTGCAGAACAAACACATATTTGAAAAATGCAGTGGCTTAAACCACATAATTATTATCTCTCAGTTTCTATAGGTCAGGATTCTTGGCTCAGGTTAGCTGGGTTCTCAAATGCCAAATCTCTCCCCAGTGGCAGCTGCGAAGCTAGCCAGGCTTAGGGTCTCACTGGCCAGTCTGAGAGGGGTGGGACCCATTCTAGGCTTTGGCAGTATTGGCAGGATCCAGCTCCTCAGCAACTGCTGGCTGAGGCCTCAGCTCCTAATTAGCTGTGAGCCAGAGGCCAATTTCAATGTTTCTAACTAACATGGTAGCTTGTTTCACTAAAATGTGCAAACCAAGCAGTTCCAGGAGGATAAGAAAACTATGTTACTAAGATGGAAGCCTTGGGAGATGTAGCTCAGTGGTGCTGTGCCTGCCTTGAAAGCACAAGGCCCTGAGTTCGATCTCCAGAACAAGAAAAGAAGATGGAAGGCTTAAACTTTCATAATCCAATTCGCACACACAAAAAGCTGGTTAAAAATTATTTACTACATGCTGGCTCTTACAGCAGGCACTCCACAAGAATTAAATATCTAACACAATTCTCACAGTAACTGTGTAGCACAGATATTATTATCTCCGTTGTATGGAGAACATGAACTCCAGAGGGGGGAAGTAGCTGGAACCAAGTCAAACAGTAAGTGGCAGAGCAGAATTCAAAGCGAGATTGTTAACACCAAAGCCCCTGCTTCCCATGACTGAGTTGCCATTTTGTCTGAGTGCTCAGATGACTTTTACTCACTCCTTTTTTTCTAGTTCCATGGTCAACGCCTCAAGTCCAGACTTCCTACTCTGCTGATGACAATGGACTCTGTAGTTTGCTTCCTACTCCAAGACTCTCCCTTCAACTCTACTATGACTCTCTTCTTCTTTGGTGCCAGATTTATCTTGTCAAGCTCTGGGTCCCCCAAATTATTACTATGTCCTTTCTTATCATAGAACCACAGAATATTAGAACTGGAGGTATGATGTTTATCTTGACAGACATGTATAGTGAGCTCAAAAAGTGCCTCACCATCTATTTCCTGTCAAAGAAGCACAGAAGGTGAGCACTGGGAGGGATCTCAACTTTCCATTCTGTGTCACTTCTTTCTGATGCAAATTCTCCCAAAGCTATTGAGTAGAGGTTGGTGAGAGAAAAGACTGATCTGGTTTGCAATAGGCTATACTTCTAATAAACCCACAGCCACGTAAATGGCATTAGAAAGACTTGCTGTACTATGGGACCTCTGGAGCAGTGCTGGAGAAGAAGCTCCTCTGAGTAGAATTCTCTCCACTGAGTTGGAAGGTGGACGACTGAGTCACCCAGCACTCCTTTCCTGATGGAATCACAGAGACAAATCGAACTAGAGATCCAAGATTTTCCTTGGCTATAACTACCAACAAGGAAGTAAAATCAAAAGTGATGGAGCATTCCTTAAACGCAGGGATGAGGGAGTGAAGGAGCCACAATCAGTCAGATGGATGGAGGACAGCACTGCTCCCAGAAACAGGAAGATCTTGGAGGAGTGAGGTGAGAAAAGGTGAGCAGCTTTGGAAATAATGTGGGTGTTAGATTGGGAATCCGGGCAGTTAGATGAAACTAAAAGGGAAAAATTGATGACTGTTGAACCTGAATAATAGACCCAAAGAAGTCTTCTCTAGTATAGGATATATTACTTCTATATTTGTGTTAAATTTCTCTAAAAATATAAAATGGAAAAAAAAATATAAAATGGAGAAAAGGAAGAAGAGCATAGATTAGGTTTCACAGTTAGTTTATTTGTGAGGGAAGGAGTGTAATTAGACAGTGAGTTGGTAAATCATGGAAACCTAAAAGGAACTTGTTTGTTTGAAGGATGAGACACATTTCAGCACATGTGTTGATACCAGCAGTGAGGGTATATTAGTCACTGTTACAAAACTGCCACATGACAAATCACCTCCAGTTCAGTGGTTTACAACCATTTACTGTCAGATCTGCAAATTGGATGATCCCTGCTGTACTCATCTGGCTCCATTTGCTTCTTGTGTCTCATCTACCTGTAGAAATGACACCCTTGTGGCAGTGGCAGTGGCAGAGGCATGGGAAGGTATCAGTTTGGAATCCACACACCAATGCTTTCAACTTGGATGAGCAAAGCAATCATGAAGCTTGGCACAGTGAGCCATAGGGTGAGGAGAAATCTCCAGCCTCTAATTTTATGAAAAGAATAAAGTCACATGGCAAAAGATGACTAGTAAATAAAACGTATTAGCCGAAACAGGTGTATTCTACCTGTTGTTACTTTTTGGCTTGCCCTTCATGATACAGTTTTACTCTCGCAGGCTGAAAGTAGTCCTGGAGAAGAGCTTGAATCCTAGTTGAGCCAAAATGCTTTCATGGGGCTTTAGCCATGGATGGCTGGGAGACCAGGTTATGTAGGGTCTGGGCTACTTTGGTGAAGCCAAAGCCCTGGGAAGAACCACAATCACAGGCCCAGCATTTCAGTTTCAGAAGAAAAGAATGGAAAGCTAGGCAGAGGTGATGGTGATGAGGGCCTGAGGGTAGGAGGGCCTGCAGGGCAGGATCAGGGGAGGCAGATAGGGGGAGTGAGAGAGGAGGAGAGCAAGGTGAGAGAGGCAGCAGGACAGACACACACACACACACACACACACACACACACACACACATACATGCACAAGGGACATGATGGGGAGCAGAGCAGGAGTGAGACTGGGAAAGGCAGCAGATGGTGACGATGCGGCTGAGAAACACTTTGTGCCCCCAGCTCTCTTAGCCTCAGGCTGTCTGCAGTGGGTTCAGCGATCGCTCCTTGTACCTTCCCACTAAATCCATTTTCATGTGGATGAGTTTGAGTGGGATTTTGTTCTTTATGCACCTTAGGTTCCTGAGTTTCATGTAAAACGTTTTAGAATTTCACACAATGTAATCAGGACCATGTTCACTCATCTTACAGCAAGGTCAGTGCTTCCCAGATTCCCTTCACCTTGCACGAGGATTAAAGTCTCCGGTCCCTGCCTCGATGGAGATTAAACAAATCAGGGGCAGAGGACACTACAAGCCTGAATAATTAAAAAACAGTCCAGCACACCTGAGGATCATCCACTTAGTGCCACAGGTGAGGCTTCTCTATCCAGGCCTGGAGGAAGCCTGAGCCATGTGCTCCCATTTCCCAAATGAGGTGCTGTCACCTACTCTGCAGGAATAATAGCTCTGAGGGATAAAAATACTTGGCAAACTCTGTCCTACAAAGTCACACCTATAAAGTCTCAGATGTTTTAGGAGCAGGTACAGGAAAACACAGACAAAAGAGATTAAGCACCACAAAGACTGTTAAGAGGGAGGACAGACAGGGCAGGTGCAGAAGCCAGTAAGGAAGAGAGGAAAAAGACTGGGGACACTCTGCGTTCCATCCTCTATTAGATTTATTGCTATGGTGTGGGTGGCAACCCCAAGACCATCCTTTTCAGATTCTCTCAGCTGATAATAAAGAGAGATCTGTTCATCAGAGTCAGGCTGACACTACCCTAGTTATTTGGAATGATGTGAAAAATACCACCTGGTTGAATATCAGGCAATCCATGTGTTATGGTTATCCGGAGAACCCTGGAAACATGTGGTCCTCGTGAACCACGCAACCCATATTTATTTTAGCCACTCAATAGTGCTTCTTATAAAGTGTGACCACTGGGAGGGTCTTCAGTCAGACCACCGACCACACTCCAGAAGGACCAAAAGCCACTGTACTGACAATGGCTTCAAGAGATTCAAATCACCTTGAAGTCATCTAACAGAAGTGTACACTCATTTTTATACCTTTTATGGTTCTATTGGGGGGAGGGCAACTTTAGTCACTGCACAAACAAGTATTAATCTGAACATAATCACATAAGCAAAAGGGGCAGTGAAGGGGGAGCAGGAGGTTGGCAGGGCTTTTTGAGATCGCCGTGCTCTAGTGAGTTTGCAAGACAGTAGTGACCATGGTTACAATATAGCTTCCTCAGCAAGAACAGTTACACAGTGAACACATAGTTGCTCATTTTTCCAATGGGAGACAGATTTCACCTTCACTTGGAACTTCCATCCATCCAGTCACCTGGGAACCTGATTCAAGCAGGCTAAAGCGTTCTCTATGAAGACACAGCTGGTCCACAGACCTCTTTGAACTTCAAAGCCCACGGATAGCATTTTCCTTGATTCCTAAACAGTAGAATTATCTGGAGAATTTTATTAAATGATGTCTGTTCCTGCGGTCCCCCGCCACGTAGTTTAATTACTCCACTTATGCCACAGACTTTGCAAAGATCTCTACGTGACTCTAACGGGCATACAACCTTAGGATCCTCTGTTCTGGGATTTGAAACATAATGCAGTAGACTAGATGCAAGGAAAGGAATCCACAATGGGCAAAGAGAGACATGAATAACTGGCTCGTTTAAACTATGTAAGGTTACTATTACCTAGGTGGATGGGAACAGGTCCTACAGAAGCAGGGATTTGAAACCTGACCAACAGGAAGCCCTCAGCTCCAGGATTCAGGAGCCTTGGCATTTCACTCAGGCAGGGCAAGCACAGGCCACTGACGCATGCGCAGCCCAATGACGTCTGCGGGGCCCTGCAGAGCATGCGCAACATCCTCCGTGAGGCGGGGGAGGAGCTACCTCTTGCGGGAGCGCACTCCCGGAAGTGAACAGTGTTGCTCTCCTGGCGCGCTGTGGGTTGGGTGCAACTGCTAGCGTAAGCTGGATCGTGGTTTGTGTTTTGGCACGTGGCTGTACTCCTGGCCCAAGGGCGCCCTGGAGCCACCAGGCTCGGTCGCAGAGGCAGTGTCCTCTCTGACCATCGCGGACGCGTTCGTTGCGGCTGGCGAAAGCCCAGTCCCGCCCCCGCCGCGGCCGTCACTCCCAAGAAGGTTCATCTGCTCTTTTCGTGACTGCGGCGCCAATTACAACAAGGCCTGGAAGCTCGAAGCCCATCTGTGCAAGCACACGGGGGAGGTAACCAGGCCGCCGGAGACGTGGTGCCCGCAGGGACAGAGCCAGTGGCCCTGGGTGGCGCTGCCTGCACTCCTGAGTAGGCGCGTGCGCAGCTGGTGCAGCATCCTGGGTCTAGGCTGGAGAAAGACCTGAGCTAGGGGGACAGGAAGTTCTAAGAACTTCGTGCTGGGTTCGCGGTATCTTTGCTATAGGTTCAAAGCTCCCTAGGCGACCCTTTCCAATCCTTTGATCTTGATTTTCAGACTGTCAGTAACTCCCAATAATCCGTGAACACGTGCACGGATGAAAAGCTCATCACCACTAAGCACTACGCTAAGCGTCCACTCCCTAGAGCCGCTACCTAGGATAGCTTACTATGTACCAGCAGAGCTGCCCTTTCCTCAGTGTCCTCCTCTGCCCTGTGCACCCCATCTTGCTTTCAGCACCTGGCTTCATTGGTAAGCCTTTATGCTCTGCTTCCCTCTTTTAACTCCCCCATTCCACCGCTCACCAGGCTCCTAGATTGTGGGTTCTCTCTTGCTGGTATGTCCAAAATACAGCTTTCTTTGTAGACTTGCTTGCTGTGTTTTGGGTATTGGCACTGCTTCTTCATACATGTTGGAGCATTTCAAGTCGCATTTGTTGTGCTGAATCCACACACTCATTTGACAGTTATGAGCTTGGGTGGTGTGACTAGAGCTGAACAAGGTTCTGCAGCCCTGCCCCCAGTAGTGCAGCTCCTCTGTCTTCTGGACACTGGCTGCTGGTAAGACTCTGATTGATGTCCCCTTCCTCCTTCCTGCCTCAGTGTCATGTACTCTTTCCACAGTCATGTACCCAAAGCTGGCTAGGTTCAGAATGGAGCTCCTCCCACCCAGCGTAGTCGCAGTTAGGGCTCCGAGTTGTTTTCCTTGTTTTTCTGTAGAACTTACACATTTTCAGGTGTAACAAATTTTCCTATAGCTATGCCTGGCTATAGGATGCCAGGCAAGCTATGCCTTGTAGGGCCGACATGGCTTGACAAGGGTCGAACAGAACCTGTTCCTTCTTTGCCCTTGGCTGACTTTACCTGGTGTTGTCATGCAGGTGGAGATCTATACAGATGGGCCGCGCAAAGGCAGTGAGGTAGAAGAGTGGGTTGCTGGGGAATCCTGGTGCTGGTCAGGGGCAGGTTGGCAGTGCTGTGCTGTGCTGTTCTGGGGAGACTGCCTGCTTGTGACAGATGCTATCCGTAGACCAAACTCTGATGTGTGACTTTGTGAGAGGTTGTGGCCTTTCTGCTGTAAAACTTGATGTAGGGAAACCGGGTCTGGCCTTGGTGTGGGAGCTGTACTTGCTGGGCGGAAACCATCTCCAGAGAGAAAGTCTGTAGCTGTGCCTGTTTGTTATTTTAGGCTTTCAATTACTAGTGACTGACTAGGACAGGATTGACAAGTTTCCTTTCTCCTCCTCTAGAGGCCTTTCGCCTGTGATTATGAAGGCTGTGGCAAGGCCTTCGTGAGAGACTATCATCTGAGTCGCCACGTCCTGATTCATACTGGAGAAAAGCCGTTTGTGTGAGTAGAGAGCTGGGTTTAGGCCTTTGAGGTGGGTTGTATATGGCGATGTGAATGATAGTTGATTCACAGGATCAGGAATGTAAAGCTGCTTTCATATTTATGTGTGGGAATAGGTTCTGACTATAGAAGAAAGGAAGCTTTAGAGGGACCATTTGTGAATATGCACGAATGAGTTAATCTCAGCTTCTCTGGGGTTTGTGTCCTCTCTTCTCCCTTTAAAATATTTAGGAAATGAGAAATAAAACTGGAAAAAATGCAGTTTCGAAGCACATTAAATATAAAATAGTTCTCCCGAACTTCTCAACTTAGCATGTCAGGGCTTTATGGACAATGGTCATTACAAGCTGCTGGGACAGGTGTAGGCACCGGGCTGGGTGCACAGGATGGTGGAAGGGTGAGGGCTGTGATTCCTTCCCCTTGCTGTGCCCAGGCCTCCCTCTCTAGCTCCAGCTTGCTGGCTCATTTGCCAGTGCTACTTGGCTGTCCCTGGGGCTTAAGTTCCCTTGACTACTTTGCTCACAGTCCAAACTGACATTACCTCTCTTTTTTGGTCTTCGGCTCCCCCTTCCTGGCTGGGTAGGTGGCACTACTGTCTGCAGGCCCACAGGAAGGGAAGGTGGCTCCCCACCATCTTTCTCATCCTCTGCAGCAGACATCAGGGGCCCTTAACTCCTGGACCTCCACCTGCCACGCAGCTATCCTGCCTCAGGTCCTTAGTCCTCATTCAGGGCCTGAAGTGATTTTCTGTGCCCTAGATTGACCCTCTCCCAAGTCACCCCAGATAGCTTCCTTTAAAACCACTGGTTCTGAGCTCTGTTTTTGTGAACTCCAGGTCCCTGGTGCATCATGTACATGGCTTGTGCACGTTGGCCCCTTTTTGCTTACTTGCCCCATCAGCTTGACTCTAGGATGTGACATCGTGGTCCAAGCAGGACATGATGGCAGTGCCTGTAGTCCTGGCTCCTGAAAGGGCAGAGGCAAGAGGGTACTTGAACTTGAACTCAGGAGTTAAAGGCCAGTCTGGCAGAAACATTTAGACCCTGTCTCTTACTAAAAAACTGTGGCCCACCTGTGCTGAATTAACAAACACTTCTCCCTCATCCAAGTTTGCCAGGGTAACTTCCTGCTATAGCCCCTGTTTGGTTCCCACACTTGTGTTGAGTTAGATGGCTGTTGTCACATTTAGAGCCAAGAATGACAGGAAACTTAGAACAAGAGGCTTGAACAAGATAGGCTCTTTTTATCCTGTGTGACAGGATATGGAAGTGCAGAGGTGAGGGGTCCAAAGGGATCTAGGGTCCTTATGGACCTGGGCTCCTACTAACTGGTGTCTCTGCCCTTAGCATCTTGGAACATCAACCTCATGATCCTACATGCCTCCTGGAGCCCCGGCTGTCATTTTAGCATTCTACCTGGCAAGGAGGAAAAAAGGGCAAGAGGTGTGCGTCCATTGTAGACAGTTTAAGGACTCGTTGCCACTGTATGTGGCTGGGGCACATCCCAGTGCTGTATCAAATACATTTCACTTGGAATGTTGAGGAAACTAGGTTTTCTGAGGGTTTTGTTAAAATGCAGCTTATAGTGACATTTCATGCAAACTTATGGTTATCAGATTCTTCATTGAGACTAATTAGACTTAAGCATGGTTTGAAGCTTAGTAGAGGCCTTTAGACGTGCAAAAGTTTTACATTACTTCATGGTGTAGGAAGCTGAGAAGCTCCCACTGTACAGCTTAATTAGCACCTGGGGATTTTTCTCTCTCAATGTCTGTCTTTTTCAGTGTTGCTGGGAACTAAACCTAACTGTTGCTGTACGGACTAAACCACATATTCTTCCCTGAGCTATATCTTTATACTTTAGTGAAGGCTATTTTCTACTGTCCTTTGGAATAACTACCTTTTATAAAGTAGGAAGATACATATATCTTAAAACTTTTCTTGCCTTGGTTTGTTAATTTTTTTTAATATAATTTCTTACAGTTGCACAGCTAATGGCTGTGATCAAAAATTCAATACCAAATCCAACCTGAAGAAACATTTTGAACGCAAACATGAAAACCAGCCAAAACAATATGTTGTAAGTATGAGGTCTTTACATGATTAAATTTTGTGAATTTTTTTTTACACGTAATTGCTTATATTTCTGAAGTTTTCATTATCTAAATTTTGCCTGTCAGGTATCTTAAAATTTAGACTGGCCCTGGTTATCCCAATTAAAGTTTTAATTCACAAACCTTGGGTGCATTAAAATATATCATTGGGCAACCCCCATGAAAACATTTTTGCTTTTTGAAATGTCACTCATCTTTAAAGCTTCTTGAACTAACGTAATTTTACTGTAAGGGTGAAAGTGGCAAATGCATAATCTCCAAAATAGTTTTATCTTGGCCAGGGATTTAGCTCAGTGGTTCCGGCGCCTGCATCAAAAGTGCAAAGGTTCAAGTGCAATTCCTAGTACAAAAAACCCCAAAACAAAGTAGTTTTATCTTGAGGAGTGTTATAAACTGTTGATTTTTTGTTTTTCTCAAGACTAACAAACCTTTACTAAACAGTGCAGTTTTGAAGGTTGCCAGAAGGCCTTTAAGAAACACCAGCAGCTGAAAATTCACCAGTGCCAGCACACCAGGGAGCCACCATTCAGGTGGGTGCTGCTGCTGATGTTCTGAAACACTCAGTAAAGGCAAGACACAGAGGGTGGCGGCAGGTGTTCTGAAGCTGTTCCTCAACCAGGCCCTTCTGCAAATGGCTTTCAAAAAGTTACATTTTGATTTAGTTTATTTAAAAGAAATATTTAACTTGTTTCAGAATACTTTGTGAGGTTATTCCAGTTGCAATTAAGCCTGGAGGGGAGGCTGAAGAATGACTTAAACTATTCAGGTACAGCCTGTTCAGTTGTCTGAAATGCCAGTATAAAGACAAGTTACTCTTCTGTAGAACATAACAGAAGTAACCAGGCTGCGCCTGCCATCAGAGGATGGCCTCAGGACATGCAAGGGTGTCCAGACACCTTAGAAAGGAGCTGCAAAGGTCGCTGAGGGATTTATTCTGCCACTTCACACTGGTGACTTCTTGGAGGCTGGTCTGGCTTCACATGGGTCTCGCAGAGGCTGCCCTCTGGCCTGCCTTCGCGAAGGGAGAGTGCTGTCCTGGCCTGCAGGTCTGCAGATTATCACTGTGCTCTGATGGCTTTAGCACTGAGTAGCAGCTGCTATTCATTGCTCACCTGAGGCTCAAGCCTCTGCTGAAGTGCTTTCTTATCACATAAGCCGTGGGTAGCATCATTAGCAATGCTAGAGGCAGCTCAGAATGTCCTGAGTTTCCTATGCCAGATCTGCCACCTGTGTCTTTGTAGCCATGAGAGCAGAGAAACTGTTATGGTGTAAAAATGAAAACAGTGTGTAATTTGGTCACATAAGCAATAAAAGTAACGTGCTTTCTTTCTGTCAGACAGTTCATTTTACATCAAGGCTGGTCAACTAACTTGATTTTTACATGTGATTAGGCCTTTTAAGTCTTACATGTCTGATTTTGTAGTGGAAAGAAGGAAGACTTTGGTAAGAGAATTGAGACAAAGTGCCATTTACCCTAGTGGAGTTTTCTGAAAGTGGACCAGCTAATATTTCACGTGTTGCCAACCCAGGTGTACCCAGGAGGACTGTGGGAAGCACTTTGCCTCACCCAGCAGCCTGAAGCGACATGAGAAGATCCACAAGGGTAGGCATGGGTGGCCTTGTGCATCTCACTTTGAAAAACACTGACAATAGGGTGTGCATAATTTATGTGATTGACTGATTGGCTGTGCATGTGTATGTGTTTCTTTGACTTGGTGCTTTCCAGCCTGTTCCATGGGCATACCAAGGAATAGGCACAGACAGTGCTGTGTTCTTCAGGCCCAGTGCCTGCCGGTGCTTCATCTTAGGATTGGTCGTGCTCCTGACGTGACTTTGCCTCCTTATGTCGTTTTTAATTTCTCCTATTCATACCTGTGGCATTCATTTCCAATGGACTGTGCAAAAAGCTTGGATAATTTGCAGCGCTCAGACATGTGGCATTGTAACATGACAAAAACCACTTGATTCCTTCAGCTGCTTGTATCTTGTTTGTCTCCATGGGTGATTTTTGCTATCTTTACACCAATGTCACAGGTCTTAGACTTTAGGATTTTTAATTTTTAACAGGAGATTGTTAGGAGTACAAGACAGCCTCATTTGTTTGTGTCTAGTGGGTGAAACTCAGCCTGGCAGTTATATGATACAGTTGTGATTTGCAGTGTCCTCCTGGTCTGTTTTTCTCTAGTGTCTGTGGGCTTATTTTCTTCCATGGCTGTCCCCTACTCCTTTTCTGCTGTATGAAACCAGATACAAGGCTGGAGGCGGCCATGGTTGGGCACTTTACATCCTGAGGATGGGTGTTGGTCTGCCAAGGACATGGAGAAGGGACACTTTTGCTGAGGGAAGAAAGAAGCGTACTTCAGCAGACAGGGAAAGGGGACAGAGACTAGGTGGCAGTGGGGTTAAACCACCTGGAGTCCACAGGCCGACCACTAACCTTCCCAGCCTGCTGGGGTAAAACCTATACAGGAAGCACCTTGCAGGGCAGTTCTGAGGTTTCATATCACATAAGCTTTTCTTAGCTTTTCTCACCTGTTGAGTCCCGCAGAACAGAATGTTAGTGGGAGACAGGAGAAAGATAATGTAGGCATAGAAGGTTCCATTCTAATCATGGTCAGTGTTAACTCCAGATATTCAGAACAGGCAATCAATAATTTTTTTCTTTTCTAACAGGTTATATATGTCAAAAGGGATGTTCTTTTGTGGCCAAAACGTGGACAGAACTCCTGAAACACAAGCGAGAAGCCCATAAAGGTAAAGTAGGCATAGAAGGCATAGTGTAAGAATCGAGATAGCTCTTTCAGAGTGAACAGTAAATGTGTGTGGTGAAGTAAGGAGTCTCCACTCTCGGTTTCCCCAGGGCTGACTGGTAGGGGAGCAGAACAGGTGAGCTCACTGGTAGGTGAGCTCATGTTGGCAGGGGTACTTAGCATAGGAAGGCTGTGGAGGGCACCAGGGATCTTGGGAGTTCTGATCCTCTGGGAGTGTAGGAAATGGTGCCCATATTGGGGCAAGGGAGGACACTATGTGAGCACTTACTTCATTTTCTCCTAAGTCATCATACTGAGTACTCTATTCCTTGAACCCAACAGCCATGGAGTTTGGGAGTGATTTAAAAACTAAACCTGTAGCACTAAAAATGAGGCCCGATCCTCAGAAATGTCTGATACATATCTACGAATGAAGGTCTGTGCAGTCAGCATGTTACATGCACGATACCTGCGTAGTAATAACCTGGGAAATGGGTTAATGTGTCTGTCTGCTTCCCCAGAGGAAATAGAGTGTGACGTATGCCACAAGACATTTAAGCGCAAGGATTACCTTAAGCAGCACATGAAAACTCATTCTCCAGAGAGGGCTGTGTGTCGATGTCCAAGAGAAGGCTGCGGTCGCACCTACACGACTGTGTTCAATCTCCAGAGCCATATTCTTTCTTTCCACGAGGAACGGCGCCCATTTGTATGTGGACACACTGGCTGCGGCAAAACATTTGCCATGAAAGTAAGTGCCCCTGCGGTCCTGCTGCTCCAGGGTCGCTTTCTGTGTGAGCAGGGCCACGGCATGACTCCGAGCTTGCAGCAGCAGGCGTGGTTCTTCGCTCATGCTGCAGCCTGCTAAGGCCGTGGTTCTTAGCATCCCCAAACCAGAAGCACTGGCGTAAGCTGGAACCCACTAGACTAGAAATGCAGATCCTCAGGCTCTGCTTAGTCTGTGCTAGGTGAGGCCAGTGCCCTTGATAGCTGCACTTGTTACTCTGGGAGTGTGCTGATGCTGTGAGTGTCCTTTTAGACCTGGGAAATGAATATGCAAGGAGATTTGGGACCAGACATTCAGGGGCTCTGGCCTAGGTCTCAGCACAGTCCACAGGGCCAGGGGAGAAGGTCATGTGCCATGGAGTGGCCTGTGCAGTTGGCAGGTGTTCATGGGGTCTGTGAACTGACAGATCTGGAGAAACAACGAATAAGGAGCTGACAGCCACGTTTGTCCTAACAGTCAGCAGGGACACCAGGCGGGTTTTGTGTTCGGGAATATTGCATCAGTTAAAAGTACCCTCTTCAGCTTAGAAGGGTTTGTTTACAACAGGTCTTTCCCTTAGGAAAGAACCAAGAGGCTGCGGGTGGGTGCGTGGTATAAATTCCTAACACGGGGCCTTGGAGAAGGCAGTGGAAGCCATTAGGCCCAAGAGTTAAGGATTCTTTCCTGGGTCCCTGGGGAGAAAGGAGGGTCAGTGCACTGAACAGAAGAAGGCTGGCAGCTGCTGCACAACTCCAGGGCTGGGGTTTTTAACAAGTAGTATTTTTCGTTTCTTTCACCCTAGCAAAGTCTCACCAGGCATGCTGTTGTGCACGATCCTGACAAGAAGAAAATGAAGCTCAAGGTAGGTTGAAACTACTGAGCCCAGCTTTCATGGTCAAACCTCAGCTGCTTAGAGCCTGGTGCACTCTTTGGATCAGTCTCACCTGCTTTGCCCGGAATCTGCCCCTTGCTGAAGAGTAGCTCTGGGAAGGGGCGTTTCCTGGTCAGGATATAGAGTGATTGTGAAAACTCAGGTAGATTTGACTTTACACTTGGATTATCTGTCTTCCTTATTCCCAAAGGTGAAACCATCCCGTGGAAAACGGAGTTTGGCCTCTCGCCTTAGCGGATATATCCCTCCCAAAAAGAAACAAGAGCAGGACTCAACTCCACCTACAAACGGAGAGTCGGAGAGCTGCATGGAAGATGGGCGTTCTCCGCAGGGGCAGTTCTCGCCCTCCGCTCAGTGTCACTTGGCCTTGGAGAAAGACTCTAGAGCAGAGAGCATCTTATCGCTCTAAACCCTATTTTTCTTTATTAAAATCATGGGTGCACCACATCTGACTTGGTGCCATGTCCATTTTCTTTGTTCACAGAGTCTTTTTCCTGAATTTGAGAGTCCTCGTATGCTTTTGTCTCTCTCTTGCTCAGAGGACGAAGAATGCACATTACAGCTGTCCCTCCTTTAATAGCTTGTGGTCTGGATAAGAAAGTGGCTATTCCAGGCATTGTCTGCAGGATTTGATTAAATATTTCCTCCTACAAAAGGGAAATAGGCCCAGATTAACTAAAAATCAGTGTATAACGTGTTCTGTTGTCAACACTCAAACTGGATGAAAAAGCATCTAGAAATTGCCACTGACTTAAGTGACTGGCTCATCGTCTCGCATGACAAGTCTGTACAGTAACCCACATGACTGCACTTGAGTCTGCTCTCGGTCATAGCCCTGGGAGGCTACATATGACCTCAGACTACCTGTTCCCCAAAACAAGCAGGAGGTTTGGGTGTTGGCAAAGTGTCCTCTTTATCCTGAAAACAGCTCAGTGCAATGCCCAGGGGTGATGCCAACTCAGAATCACTTGAGGTGATTAAAACAGACCCCCTTGGCTGCTGAAACTCTTAGTCAGCTGGGCTGTGCCCTTGGCCTGTGTGAGCATTAGCACAGAGCCGGGGTTGGAGACCACAGCGCTAGGTCTCACTGTTATGGGCAGGTGAAAAGTCACCCAGAAGCAGAACACATAGCCAGGGAGCTCTGGGACCGTAAACTCACAGGTCCTCCACAGCTACACCAACAGCCCGTTGCCCGTGTGTACGGCAGACAACCTGGAAGAGGAATCTGAAGTTTTCAGTTTTCCTATTCTACAGGTTAGATACTCTACAATTTGTGAAATAGGATATACCTTCTTACATTGCCAAAAATGTTTTTATTCAGCAAAATATACCGTAATGGAAGCACCTTGATATAGTATGCTTCCTTTTGAAAAATAAGTTGAGAAGTGAATTACCATTCCTGGGTAGTACAAGTACCAGTCACTTTGCTTTTTAATTTTTTCCAATTTCCTACCATTGTAGTTTTATATCAGAACACCAAAAAGCAGGTGCTCAAATTTGGTTTTACTTACTTTTTTTTTTTCTGGTTCATCTGCATTTCTCCCCTTCTTTATGGTAATTTGAACATGGTATTTTTTCTCAATCCACTGCTGAATCTGTTTACTCTTCGTGTCCAAATCGTGCTGTCCAATACTTGAAGAAAAAGTCATTTCCTTTGTCACGGTTGGTCCTGGTTGGAGACAGAGAGATTTGGTGCTCGGATCACTTGGGTGCCTCCTTTGAGACTGGATTCCTCACCGAAGAATACAGGTTGTGCAGGACCCTGATGGTCCTCTCACTTTCAGTGTCAAAAATCAGTAAGTTCATTTTTAAATGTGAGAGAGGAAGCTAAGTACCAAGCAAGGGGATTTTTTACCTGCTAAACAAGGGTATTTAAAGTCCAAGAAGGGCTTTTGCATCATACACAACAGAGAACTATAAATCAGACAGAAAATTCATCCAAGAAAAGGAACATGAATAGGCAACTCAGGAAAAAAGCTTAAGTAGCTGAAGGAAATAATTCAAACAATAAGCAATGGTTTCCCATCATTAGCATGAAAAAAATCAGTGGGACAGTACCAAGGGTGGGTGAGAATGTACAGGAGGAAATTTTCACACTGCTGATGAGAACAACTCGACTCATTTGGTTCACAGAACCCAGAGGATGCACAAGCATTCATGATAATGAAAAACTGGGAACAAGCCCAATGTCGTGAAAATGGGTTAACAAATCTGATACAGTCTTACGATGAGATGTCACACGGTAATTATAGTAAATTAGCTACAGCTATTATATGTATAATGGATAGCTCTTGAAACAATAGTGTGCCATTTATATCTTTTTACACACAAAATCTGTACTGTTTATGAATGTATCTGTGTTGACAGTTTAACAACATTGACTGGACCTACACACAATCCCTGAGAAGGACCGTGAGGAAGGCAGGATGGGACTGCAGAAAGGACTGGGAGGGGACTTCATCTTTTCTCTGATGTTTTATAGAGCTTATATTTCAACCACGTTAACACTTGTCTTTGATGGCTAGTGTTTATCATATTCCCTTCTATATGCTTTTAAATTTCCAAAATATGTGTGTGTGTGTTTTGTTTGTTTTTGGTGGTACTTGGCATTCAAGCCAGAGCTTTAACACTGAGCTACATCCCTAACCTTTTTTACTTTTTGAGGCAGGGTCTCACTAAGATGTCCAGGTTGGGTTTAAATTTTCCACTCTCCTGTTTCAGCCTTCTAGAGTGCCAGGATCATGGATGCACCCCACCATGCCCTGCAAAAAGTTTGTAACACTTCTTCGCTTTACTATAGTTCCTATCATTAGGTCCTGAAGCCCCATCAGAACAAAGTAATTCCTTCAACACATCAGCCCGCCCAACTTCTCCACTCTGTTCTCCATTTTGTTGTTGTTGTTGTTAATGACACACAACTGGATGTTCTTAATCCCAGCTGGTTGGTTTCCTCTGAATATTTGGATTTTGTCATCTTGTTATCGATATCATTACCAAAGAGCTGGATTTGGTGGCACTAATCTATAATCTTCTGTCAGGGAGCCCGAGGCAGGAAGATTGCAAGTTTGAGCCCAGCCTGGGCAATTTAGCAAGACTCTGCCTCAAAAAACAAAGGGTCTATAAATATAACTCAATGTAAAGGCTGTGGGTTCAATCACAAAAACTAAGCCAGCTAATGCATTTTTCTCAAGATACACAACCTCATGACAGCTGGTGAGAGCGGGTCTCCTGATTCCTGTCCCGGCACTCTTCCCACTAAGCCGTCTTCCATAATGATCAGCACTTTTTAGGAGCCATGAGAAACTAATGGCTTCACTTATCCGTTTATGGCTTCCTCAAGGATTCACTGACAAGTGCCTGCGAAGGTGATGGCCGAAATACGCAAACGAGCCACTGTAACAAAATACCTGAGCGGGAGAGGTGCCCTGTGAATCCCTCTGCCCTGCACACCTGTAAAATAGCCGTCTGGGAGGCTCAGGCTTGAAGATCACAAACGGGCGTCCAGCCTGGACTAGACCCTGTGTCAAAAATAACAAAGGACTGAGGCTGGAGCTCTGTGCGATCTCCAGGACATGCGAAACCTGAAACCACGTCTTCTGAATCTTACTTCATCCCACCCATGAGCTACTCTCCTTGTTGTGACATCTGGACACAGAACCAACAGAATCAAGGAAGAAGAATTTACCTCATTTTGGTTTGTCTTGTTTCTCATTTCACATGGGCTAAATGAAGACACGATGAAAACAGGATGTCAGGGAAAAATGAAAAAAGAATGGGAATAAGCGAGGGATAAGGAAAGAGACACACTGGGAACACTGACGAGGGCGTGAATGTTTTGGCTTTTCCTCCTCCTATCCTTACAAGCACTTAGAATACATGGGAACTTCACTTCCTTGTTTGTGACCCTAAAGGATCAGAACACTCACCGGTTTTGGGCTTGGCCTTCTCCTGCTCCCGAAGCCACAGGCGCTCCTGGTGGATCTGCACACCCGTCATGAGCTGGTACTCTGGGGGCTCGGCACTGGCGCTCCGCTGCACCAGCCGCAGGTCTCGCTCGTCCATGAGTCGAATCACGTCTGCCCGGTGCATGTTTCCCAAATCGTTGCCCTTCTCATCAAAGACTCGAATAATTCGTGCATGAATTTTCCTTCCAATGTTAGTCAAAGTCCTATCATTTGTTTTCTTTTTCCTGTGATCCTGGGTGTTTTCAACAGTACTAAAACACTTGGCTTGAATTAGGGAGGTCAGCCTTGGGGCAGAAGCAGCCAGGGACAATGGTGCCGGGACTGTGGGCATCTTTTGTACCATGTGTTTACCAAAACATCTTCCAACATACTTACTTTCAGTTTTTATGGCTTGCAGTGTGAATTTCTTTAGAAGAAGAGCAGCCATCCTAAAACAGTAATGAGCAGTTGGATAAGATTGATCATTTATTCCCATGGCTGGCTAGGTACACGGCAGGGTACATGAGGGTGTCACCTGCAGACATTACAGAAGTGTTGTTCTCAGGACTACCCCAGTCTGTGTGTCGAGTTTACTCCAGGAAGCTGGACAATGGGGCGACCTTGGCCAGACTAATCATGGTGGTAACATCCCTAGTAAAAGGGCTTATTGGAATAAATGGGCTTTGCAGTGTTTTCCACCTTTTTTCTCCTATACTTACTGTCTCACTTGACTTTTCCCGGTGGATCTTGTAGTCATACTCTAAGAGCAAAGGATCCCCAGGAATATTTATGAAATGCAAGACAAAAAGTTCTTGTCAATTCACATGTATCTATTCCTAAGCCTCCATCACGATCACCTGATCAGCACATGCAATGGATGAGGAAGCTGCCCCAGAACGGAGGCTGTCAGCAGTAGGTACCGAACTCAGTCAGCGGAGATCATTAACCAGGTGAGGCCAGCATTACTAGAAAATGGTAAGTAAACAGTAGGCATATATGATGATACTACTTTTACTTTATAGTAAAGACTGGATTTCAAACACTTTAAAATGACACTGAGAGATTTTAATTGTTTCTCTATCATAGTGTACTTCTCCTTCCACTCACACTTTTGGTGAACACTAGAAATACAGGCTGAGGGCTGGGGTTTAGCTCAGTAGTTCCGGCACCTGCCTTGCAAGTGCAAGGGCCCAGGTTTGATCTCCGGTAACCACATACAACAAAAATGCTGGATGTGGTGACTCATGCCCCCGAGCAATCAGTACCACATACCACAGTGCCAGATGTGGTAGCTCCCGCCTGTAATCCCAGTACTTGGGAGGCAGAGGCAGGAACAGTGGGATTGCTGTGAGTTTGAGACTGAGCTCAAAAAAAGGCCAGCCTGAACTACAGAGTGAGACCCTGTCTCAAAATAAATACATACATAAATAAAAGAAATACAGGCTGAGATGACCCATTCATGTCATCGAGGACATCCCATCTGAGAAACTTCAGAAGATCAGAACTCACAGAGCGGTGCCTTGTGAAACTGACAGGACAAGAGGAAGTGGCTTCTGTGGCACTTCTCAAAGACTAGTCCCCATGCTGCCTTTGTGGGAATCACATGGAAAGTCCTTCCAGCCTGGGTTACAATCTCACGGGCTGTACAATGCTACTGTTGCTCACTCAAGGTGATTAGTGATAGGAAAATATGGTAAAATGAACAGAAAGGGAGGGACATGCGTATTCTCACTCTTTTAGCCAGCTTGCTAACGTTCGATACGCATATGAATAGCTCCAGTCCAACTCACTCCTGAACTCCAAACGTGTAGTTAACTGCCTAACCAACACCTCCACTTAGACAAGTAGCAGTCGCCAAGTTGACACTTCCAAAGTGTGATTCTTAACCTCAGAATGGTGGTACACCCTGCTGGTTGTGTTGGCCGCAGACAACAGACACACGCTGACTCGTCTCTCTGGTCCTCCAGCGAGCTCTGCTGCTCAGGACCTAACATTTTCCCCCACAACCACTGCTTAGGACCCATCGTCTCTGACACCTGGCTCACAGGAAGTGTCCTGCGGGTGTCTCTGGAACTGGTCATCACAGTGGTGCACAGTGATCCTCGCCACCAGAATGGCTGTATAGCACATGCTAGAGGTCCTTGGTTGATCCCCAGAACCATAGGGAAAAATAAGTAATTACATGTGTTGATTTAGCTACGACTCGTTTACTTTAGGTCTCTGTGCAGATATCACCATGGTGAGAGCTTCCTGACCTCTCACCCTCCCTCATTTTTACATCAACAACCTGGCCTTTAAAACACCTCTACTGCATATTATACATTCACTTGCACCTCTACTCACAGTCTTCACTCACTGGAATGCACATTATATGAGCAAATGGATTTGTCCATTGTGTTCACAACTGTGGTTCCCAATATAAGACCTGAGTTCCTGGCCTGACACACCCTTGCTGAGTGACACACAGGAGGTGTGGCGGGCCTGCCAGCCCGGCCCCAGTGCTTTCTGATGGACCATTTCTATCAGCACACACACACATGGACAAGCAACACTCTGTGCATTTCTTTGGCTTTCTTCTTT